>JARJPP010000374.1:0-34477 GCA_030782485.1 Beauveria brongniartii
CCCCCCCCCCCCCCTCTCTCTGCTTGCTTGCACGACGAGGAAATAAACTGCTGGTCCTTGTCGTCTTGTGTGCTCAGATTCACCAGCCAGTCATCTGGTGAGTGGTGGCCCGTCTGGTAATCTGTCAGGCTGCTGGGGGGGGCCCGAACCGCACTTGCACACTTGCACCGTCATAATAACCCGCTGGTCTGCCCCTCCTTCCTCTCTCGTTCCGCCCACGCATCCTCCCCTCCTGAATCCTGAGCCAAACCTCGACAGCATCCCGTCTCACCTCTACTTACCTGCCTCCTCCACTTGTGAGCAGCCCTCCTGCATCCCCTGCATCCTCTGCATCTTTTGCATCCCTTGCAGACAGACCGCACACCATCTTCGACACCATCTACAGATTACCCTCTGCCCGTCTATCAACAGGCTCCGTTTTCTTTGCGACGCCCCAATCAACACTACCATTTACAACCACCAGCCATCTGGCATTCGTCATTCACATCTCTCACGCCAAAATCTCTAGCCGCATCTTCCCAAAATAGCCTCGATCCTTGAGTCGACCTGATACTATTTTACCAGACCGCGCGCCCCATTTCCAATTCGTCCTCAAGCTTGCCAAACGAGTACGCCGCGCCAAAACCCTTTCGTTTCACTTGTGGGCAGACTAGCTCCTTACTCCACGACTCTTGTCTGCTTTGAAAGGGCCTCCTGCATACTCCAACTGCCTGCCACAAACGCTTCCCACAACAGCCAAAAACCGCACGACGCCCACGACATGGCAGACGCCAAGCCTTCCGTCCTCATTGTAGGGGGCATGGGCTATCTCGGTCGTTTCCTCGCTCTTCACATCCACAAGAATAATCTGGCTTCTCAAGTGCGCCTCGTCGACAAGGTATTGCCTCAGCTAGCCTGGCTGGCTCCCGAGTTCTCCGAAGCTTGCTCTCAGGACAAGTTCATGCAGGCAGATGCAAGCAAGCCCGGTAAGCTTTGCACCACCCTTGGCCCGTGTGCCAGGTAGCCTACGCGCCCGCCAACCCGCTATTCAACGCTAACACTCATTGTCCTTCAGACGGTCTTGCCAGGATATTCAATCGCACCGATGGGAAGGAATGGGACTATGTTTTCAACTGCGGTGGCGAAACGAGATATTCGCAAGAAGACGAGGTGTACAAGCTACGATCCCTGAACCTCTCGGTCGAGCTCGGCAAGGAGGCCGCTAAGCGCAAAGTCAAGGTCTTTGTTGAGCTAAGCACTGGCATGGTGTATAAATCCGATTCAGCGCCCAGCAAAGAGACGGACAAACTCAAGCCCTGGAGCAAAATCGCCATATTCAAGCTGCAGGCCGAAGAGGAGCTGGCCAAGATTGACAACCTCAACCTCGCCATTGTCCGACTTCCACACGTCTACGGCCCTTATGCCTCGCAATGGGTCGCCACGGCCCTGTCCATGGCCCGCGTTTACCAGCATCTCGAGGAAGAGATGAAGTGGCTCTGGACAAAGGACCTCCGCACAAACACTGTCCATGTCGTCGATGCCACCCGAGCTTTGTGGGATATCGCAGCTTGGTATGATGCCGGTAAAAAGAATTGGAACGAAACTGAAATGGGCAAGGTGCCCATCTTTAACGTCGTCGATAAGTCGGCCACAACACAGGGTACCATGGCCGAGATTATTGGCGATATCTTCAAGATTGAGACCGGATTCCAAGGTCAACTAGTGAGCACATTCGCTCGCATGAATCTGGACAGTGTTGTCGACGACGTCAATGACGAGGTGCTCGGACCCTGGGCAGATCTGCTCAATGAGGCAGGCATCACTCGTCCAGGACCTCTGACGCCATTCATGGAAAAGGAACTTCTTAAGGATACGGACCTGAGCATGGATGGAAGCAGATTAGACAAGCTGCTGGGCTTCACATACGAGAAACCCAATATTACCAAGGCACTGGTGGAGGAAGTGATTGAGAGCTACAAGAAGATGAAGTGGTGGCCTTAGTGGCTGTCATGTATGGCACAAGTCAATTTAGCGGCATTTCGTTTGCGTACTTTGGGGAATGAAGCATGAGAGCGGTCGACATATGAAGGATGATGGTATCTTGGGACTTGCGGTTACTGTTCTAGCAGTGGGGTGATGAGCATGGCTGCCTTGTATAATTAGAAATATCCCGAGACTAGGTAGCAAGCCAGCTACGAGCGCTTTGCATGAAAAGAGAATCCACACGTTGCTAGAGTGTTTGTGCTTGGAAAGTGGGGAGTGATTGGAGAAATTCCATTGCCTGGAGGAGAAGCAAGGGGCTGGAGCTGGAAGAATAATCATGTCGGAGAATCGAATGGCCTGGGACGAAAGAAACGAGCCGAGGCCTAGCTTGGCAAAAGGCCACAGGAGTTTGAAGTTGCCCCTCTGCGGGCAAGAGGGGGATTGAGGGGGGAAGAAGCTAGCCGTGCGGGGTTCCTCACCTTTTGGTGTACACTTGTGACTAGAAAGATGGAAACGAACGACTTTTTTGTTTCGTCAAAGTCATCAGAGTCACAGTTTCATCTCCTCGTTCCTTTTTTTATATCATAGCCCAAGTCCCCATCTCCTTGTCCCCTCACTTACTCACACTTGCTGCAACAACTATATATCCTGCTTCGGAAGGGTATATATTATTCAGCCTTGTTTCTTGGCGACAGCTCGAGTACACCGTGCAGTCTTGACCCCGGCCAGAACCTCATAGCTTCCTCTACCGCCAGCTTCTCGAAATTCAAACATTCCCTCGCCAACATGGCCGCTCCTCCTGAAAAGACCACCAAGAACCTCACCGGCAAGTGGAATGTGGTACGTCTCTTTTTTATGGCATTCTTTGTCCTGCTCCCCGCGCCCCCTTCCCCAAATGTTTTGTTTACTATGTTCTGTTTACTGACTAAACTCGTTTTCTTTTCTTCCCCCCCCGCCGCGCAGAACTACACCTACTCGGACTCGAGCGAGCCGGGCCTCATCATCCAGGGCATCAGCTACCTTGTGCGCAAGGGTATCTTGGCGGCGACGCTGAGCCTCGAGACGAACCAGTACGAGGCGGCGCCGACCCCCCCCAACGAGGACAAGCCGCCGTGCTGGCACATTGACATTGTGCAGTCGGCGTCGGGCATGGGCACCGAGGAGCGGCGCTGCCTGGATAACACGTTTCGGCAGCACTCGGACTGGCTGTTTGGCAACGTGCGCGGGCGGTCGAGGTGGGTGGGCGTCGAGGACATTGAGGATGCGTATTTAAAAGGGGGGTGGCTGGTGGAGGGCGGCGAGAGCGGTAGCAAGGAGTTGATTGAGAGCCATGCAGAGTCGGAGGATTATGGATGGACGGCGGATCAGATTTGGGGGTTTCAGGAGGTGGATGGGGAGAGGCGTCATTGTCGAAACATTGTCATTACAAAGGGGGACCAGCGCGCCGAGTTTAGGTTTGTGTATGACTATGAGGAGTAGAGGCAAGGATTGGGAGGCGGTTGCTGCGTTGGTGAGGACAAGGTTTTGGGCTCCGTGGCACGATTTCATGTGAGGGTAAGTCATGGCGTGATGCAAATGGCAGAGATGGCAGATGCGGGTATCATGCCCCTATTGCTCTTTCTTTATGCTATATACATTCCTAGAAATCAAACCTTTTTCCCTTTTTATATGCTTATTCGCTTTCCCACGTTGCCCCTTGTCCCTCCAAGATTTCTTGTTCCCAACAGCCCAACATGACCTAGCCAGCCCTCACGCGGGCCGTCTCTTGACAAACTCTTCCAAGTCCTGCACCGTCGCCACGCCCAGCACGAACCTCCTATTCTCGTCCGTCACCACCGCAAACTCTTGCGCCCACTGCCCCCCCTTTTTCCCGTTTTGTTCGCTGCTGCAGCCGCCCGCACCGTCGTCACCCCGAAAAAACGCCTCGAGCTCCTCAAGCGGCGTCTGCATGGTAATAACGCGGTACGCGCGCCCCCTTCGCTGAAACCGCGTCATGGCGGCCGACAAGGGGTCCTGAGGCTGCACGCTGCCCGCGTCGAGCTGCGCTTGCAGGTGCGGCATGGCAATGTAGCCGAGTAGAGCGCGCGTGGTGGCGTCGACGACGGTGAGGTGCGTGTAGTCGCGCTCAAAGGCGGAGAGGAGTGCGTCCGAGACGCTGTCGTCGGGGGTGAGGGAGAGGGCGGCGGGGGGGTCGAGGTCTTCGACGGTGGCCTGAGAAGTTGTGTGTGAGTGTGAGTAGACAGACTCCAAGGTACAGTGGAAAAGTAAGAGCGTCGTCTCGACGCATGGCTGCGGTTGGAGGTCATGGCCTCGCAGGGCTGGGTTGGGGGTTGGGGGGAAGGGTTTTTGGGGGGGGGGGGGGGGGGTTTGGTGACGTACCCCACGGTAACGCGCTGCCCATGGCGACGAGAATTGGGTATTGGTGGCGGCTTGTGAAGCCATGGCGGCGAAATATGTGCGGAGAGGGACAGAGAAAGCTGTCGGACGGGGACGAGGCGTAGAAGAAGATGCTTTGTCGAGTCGGTCGAGGTTGATGAGGGAGGGGCAAGAGGGAAATGGAGTGTTGGAAAATCGTTCCCCCTCCGCTGACCTAGATGTGCTGGGCCATGTAGAACGCTATAAGGTGGTCTCCACCTTTGAATAACGAAACAATGAAAAAAAGAAAAGTCATAAAATAGATATAGTAATGAACTTCTTGAACATATGATGTAATGTTCAATTTGCTCAATTAGAATTAGACTATAATCTAATACTTGATATTTCTGCTCAATCAGTCATCTAGGTCCCTGGTAGTAAAGCTTCTGTGACAAGGCTACTAGAACTAGATGGCTACCTAGTGGTTAAGACAAAATTCCTTAGAACACAGAATAAGACTGCCCAGCAAAATGACAGGAAAACCACACAAAAAAACCACTGATGAGTCAATTTTTGTAAAGCACCCCGATACATTTACCCGAATAGTTCTGGTCAGCCCTAGAGAATTGTCCGGCCGGCACCACTGCACTGCACAGTTCTTCTCGGCGGCGGTCGGAGCTTATCCGGACCTGTCCGGCGTGACGCCCCACACGAGCTCCGAAAAATGCGAATATGGCATTCGGAAACAAGTCAGACCTCTCTGTACTCTAGAATGGGGGGCGTTAGGGGGGTAATTGCAAGAATCATGGAAAAGCTGCACGTAACTGCAACAGGCAACGACTGAGAACGGGAAGCGACTACACACCAAAAGCTTTCATTGGAGGTAGCTTGTAGAAAGGAGGACGGCCCCGGAGGTTAGTTCTATGGCGCTGACCAAAACTAAAGCCGTCAAGGACGCTAGAATGCGGTCATGACATTCCAAACACGTAAAACAGCCAAAAGTAGGCACACTTGTGGAAATTTAGCGCAGGTGACCAGTCAAAGGTGATTTCGACAAATCTCAGGCATACGGCGCGCCAAGAGGAGGTGTGGTGGGAGCCCGGGGTGTTACCAGGATTCTTAACTCCGGGCGGTGCCCAACTGGGATGCCAACCGATCCAGTGAAACCAAAGATTTGTGTTTTTTTTGTTCTTTTTCATTGGCGCCCTATAGCTTGCTTTTAGCTACTCTACATCAAACTCGAGGTGATTAGTCGCCATCAATGGACAAGCTATAGTTTGACACCCATATTGCCAGGTTTCTGGATCGAAGCATCACGACGTCACTTTGGCCTCAGGTTCTGTCAGACGCGGGCAAGACACCACCCTTCCGCCCAGGCCGTGATCCTTCCCCACAAAACGCATCCTCTTGCGCTCACACAGGTTCCGCTGCGTTTCTTTTGTCATTGCTGGTCGTACTTGTTCATTTCCCATCCACCTCGTCTTTCATCATCTACTCTGACACTCCAAACACCAGGCCAATTCAATCTCCCGCTCACCACCGGGGCTCCTTTTCTACCCATCAGCCCTTTATTTCTCAATCTGAAAACAATGGTCTCTTATTACCCTCCTCCGGACGCCGTCCAAGCCGCCGTGTACACGCCGCCCGTGGCAAACCACCTGGCGCACAGCAAGCCGACGCCGTACCAGGCCCGGCCGGAGCTCTACGGCGCCTTTTCCGTCGTCGAGGACGCCAAAGACAAGGCCAAGCAGCTGAGCGCCGAGGCGCAGAGGGAATTTGACCGCGCCGCGGCCAGGGCCAAGCCAAAGACGGCTACGATGGAGCTTTACTCGGGCTCGTACTATGCTGCCTGCACTTTTGGTGGTCTCCTTGCCTGCGTATGTCAATTGACCGATTGCTGGAAAATGAGGTGGTACTGCCCAAGGCTGGCAGACTAACACACGCATGCGTTATTCAGGGCCTCACCCATGCCGCCGTTACGCCTCTCGATCTCGTCAAGACGCGCCGCCAGGTCGACTCCAAGCTGTACACGAGCAACATTCAGGCATGGCGCACAATCTACCGCGCCGAGGGCGTCCGCGGTATCTTTACCGGCTGGTCCCCGACGCTCTTTGGCTACTCGGCGCAGGGCGCCTTCAAATACGGCTGGTACGAGTACTTTAAAAAGACCTACGCCGACATGGCGGGCCCCGACGCGGCCGCCAAGCACAAGACGGGTCTGTACCTTGCCGCTTCGGCGTCGGCCGAATTTCTCGCCGACATTGCGCTGTGCCCGTTTGAGGCCGTCAAGGTCCGCTCGCAGGGCACGATCCCGAACCCGTACAAGGGCACCTTTGACGGCATCGGCCGGATCGTGGCGAAAGAGGGCGCGGCGGGCCTGTACAAGGGCATCTACCCGCTCTGGGGCCGCCAGATCCCGTACACGATGATGAAGTTTGCGTCGTTTGAGACGATTGTGGAAATCATGTACTCGCGCCTGCCGGGCTCCAAGGCCGACTACTCCAAGGCGGCGCAGACGGGCGTCTCCTTTTCGGCGGGCTACCTCGCGGGCATACTCTGCGCCATTGTCTCGCACCCGGCCGATGTCATGGTCAGCAAGCTCAACTCGAACCGCGCGCCGGGCGAGCCGTTTGGCGGCGCGATGCGGCGCATCTACAAGGACATTGGCTTTGGCGGGCTCTGGAACGGGCTCCCGGTTCGTATCGTCATGATTGGCACCTTGACGGGTCTGCAGTGGATGATTTATGTAAGTGGTCTTGCGTTGTGGATGCGATGACCTTGGCGTGATGGTGTGCGGACGGTCTGCTAACTGGGCGGTTTAGGATTATTTCAAGATTTTCATGGGTTTCCCGACCACGGGAGGTACTGCGCCTCCAGGCCAAGAGAGGAAGTAGATGAAATGGGCGGTTGCTCTTTTGAGTTTGATATACACTAAAGTTGTCGACGGGGACGGCTTGCATCTCTGTTACACGTCGGAAGCCATTGAGAATGCTCTTGAAAGGTGGAGCGCTAGTTACTCGTTCCTTGCCAAAGAATGACAACGTAAGAATTTCAGATTGGTGGATATAGATGATGTTGTGAGGAAGAGTAGAGCATTAAATAATATTTAATGACAAGAGCTTAAAAGGAGAAAGAAACTGGAAAGAGGAGTAGCAAACGATGAAAGATGGATAGCAAGTAAACAAGTACCCCGCCACGTCCGCTACCTAGGAGTAATTACTGAGAAGAGGGGCCCCGCACTGCCTGCGAAGCGGCAAGCGGGTACCACAAGCATGGCATGGTTACCTTTTGATAGACAGCCTGTGGTGAGATTGTGGGGTATTGTACCTGGTTACGGATAAAATGATGTTTGTTTGTTCAGATTCTGCCGGCAGTACCATGTTCGTCTGCGCCCACCCGCGTCACGCAAGTCATACTTGATGGTAGCTACATAATGAAAGGAGCCCATTAAAAGGCGCATATGGAGCCGACCAAGAATGAAGCGCCGGCCGTCGATATGCTGATTTGTTTCAGCATAAGCATCCGCGTCACTGGTGGCTTAATAGATTAATCTATTTACCAGTGCGGATACTTGTAGAAACAAAAGTCCCAGACCCACCCAACAAAATCCGCTGTCCAATAAAAGGCAGCCTGCTCTTTAGGCGGTTTGAGCGCCCGCAGCCGTTTAGTTCGTCTGCTGCCTCGTCATCCTCAGGCTCTCAGCTGCCTCTCCATATTCAACGAATACATTCGCTTCTGTAAAGACGCTCCGTTTACTTGGTCAATTCATTTCTGTCCAGCGCGCGAATTGTTTCTGTTTCTGCCCATCCAACTCGACGGCGCACCCTAGTCTGGCAGCCTGGCCCAGCCGCCAGCTTCCAACCGCCTCCGCATTTCCAACTCAGCCTACCTAGCGCACTTGCTGACCACACCACACGACCAACCACACTAAATTTAGAGTCAAATTCGTCACTTTCCTCTCTCTCCTGCTTCTTCCTCGCCCTCTCGCTCTCGCCCCTTTTATCGACCATCCTGCGAATGAATTCCCTCCCACGATAGCCCTCACCTCTTCCTCTGCAGCTGCTCTCTGCAGCTGCTCCCTGTTCAGCCTCGCTTCGCCTAGCCTCGCCCCAGCTGAGGCCTGGTCGTCCAACTCTCCCCGCACAACTCGCCCTCGACTTCCACGCTTCTCGCTCATCCTGTGCGCCCCTCGCGCTCCCACAACGTCATGCCCAGCCTCTTCAACAAAATAAAGGGCTCCAACACGGTATGCCTACTCTTTTCCATCCGCGCCCGCGCCTGCGCCCCAACTGCCCTATTGCCGCATGCGCTTTTGCGGGTCGAACCGTTACCATCACCAAGTCGCCAACCGCTGATAAAGATAAACTCCTAGCCCTCCACCACGCCCAGTACCAAGGACCTCCCCCTCAAGAAAAAGGACCATGTTACCACAGAAGTCACTCCTTTGGCGAAGATGCTGCAGAACGCTGGCCCTCTCACCCAAGATGGCCGCGACAGATTTCTGGGCTTCGAGAACGTGAGTAGATTGGATCTGAGACATCATCTCAAACTCTCGCTAATCTCTGCCATGATAGTTTGGAAACACTTGGTAACCGAATCGCTTCACCTCAATGTATCCAACGCTAATGACGCCCAGCTACTGCAACTCTATCGTCCAGGCCCTCTTCCACTCCGACCAGTTCCGCGAAGGCGTCTTAAACTATCCCTCCCTCTCCCCGACCGATACACCCAATCCTCTTCCATACAAGCCAAATGTCACCATACGACCGCCCGTCACACCTGCTACACCTGCTACGCCGCAAAAGCAGCCCAAGCTGTCGACGGCGCAGGCCCTCAGGCAACGCCAGGCCATCAACTCGGGCCAACCCATTCCTGGCCAGCAGCCCGTCAAGCCAGAGGATAAGCCTGACACCCCGGAATACAAGAAGAAGCAGGCCATGCTCAAAGGCCCAATTCTGGAGCTCGCTCAGGAAAGCCGCGTCCCCTTTGACATGAACGAATGCACATTTACCGGGCTCAAGGACATTTTCCTGGCTCTCACACAGAGCAATTCCAGAACAGGAGTCCTGAGCCCCCAACGTTTCTTGGAAATCTTTAAGCGCGACAATGAAATGTTTCAAAGCTCAAATCATCAAGATGCTCATGAATTTCTGCGTCTCGTCCTCACCGACGTCATTGCCAGCGTCGACAATCACGCCAAGCACATCCAGAACCATCTTGACACAAACTCTGCCACCAATGGCTTATCCGATTCTCTGCACAACGCCGTTCCTGCGGGTCTTACAATTGGCTCACCGTACAACTCCCCGGGTACCGGCTGGGTACACGATGTTTTCGAAGGTGTTGTGACGTCGGAAACAAAATGCTTGACGTGCGAGACGGCATCACAACGCGACCAGACGTTTTTGGATTTGTCAATTGCCCTGGACGAACATACCTCTGTTACCTCGTGTCTACGCAAATTCTCTGCCGAGGAAATGCTGTGCGAGAGAGACAAGTTTCAGTGCGACCATTGCGGCGGTTTGCAAGAGGCTGAAAAGCGCATGAAGGTCAAAAAGCTACCCAAGGTCCTTACCCTACATCTCAACCGATTCAAGTATACGGAAGACTACAGCCGGGTACAGAAGTTGTTTCACAGAGTTGTATATCCTTACCACCTTCGCATGTTTCATACCGCAGACGAGGCGGAAGACCCAGACCGCCTCTATGAACTCTACGCTGTCATTGTTCACATTGGTGGCAACGGCTATCACGGACACTATGTCTCCATCATCAAGACCAGGGACCGCGGCTGGCTCCTGTTTGATGATGAGATGGTTGAGCCTGTTGACAAGCACTTTGTCCGCAACTTTTTTGGCGACAGGCCTGGAATGGCCACGGCTTACCTTTTGTTCTACCAGGAAACGACTTTTGAAAAGGTCCGCGCCGAGCAAGAGGCCGAAGGCAAAGAAGAGGTTCGGCTGGCTACAGAGGCAGCCAATATTGCAAACGAGGAAAGCGATAAGACGGAAGACACGCCGCTATCTCGGCAAAAGACACAACCCACGCCTGTATTGTCTGAGCAAGACCAATTGTTCAATTTAGCCCACGCTCAAACTGCTCCCGACTTGACACCGCCGTCGCCAACCCCAAACCAAGGCTCAGTTCCTCCGACACCGGTCATTCCATCAGCATCAACGTCAGTCAAGTCCAAAGACGAGTTGAAGCGCGAGAAGAAGGAGCGCGAAGCTGCAGAAAAGGCCGCCCGCCAACAAGAAAAGGAAGGGCAGAAAGCCAAGGAAAAGGAACTACGAGAGTATGAGCGAAAGCGTCGCGATCAGGCCATTTCCATGATCCAGGCCCGACGTCAAGAGCAAGATGAGCTGGAAAAGGTGCTGCAGGCGAGCAAAAAATCGGCCGCCAAGGAAGAAGACGCGCGGGAAAAAAAAGAGGGCAACGGCGGCGCCTTTGGCTTCCTCGACCGTTCGAAGCGCGGCAGCAAATCGGGCTCACGCAAGGCTTTTGGTCTGTTCGGCAAGGGCGGAAACGGCGAGGATGCTGCCGTGGAAGTGGTGGTCAACGGCGACTCGCCTGAAAAGGAAAAGACAAGGAGCCGTCTAAGTATGGGCCTAGGCCGCAAGAAGAGCACCAATCTCTTATCATAGCGCCGAGCATCGAGCTTGCAATCTGCAGCAATCGTTTATCATTCAGACATGACGGACCTGTATAATCAGTTTATGGTGGGAATCTTGTCATTACGCTTTAACCGTGGTCGCGAAGCTCGGTGTTGTTGCCTGGTCGTGTAAATAATGGTAGGCACTGAGGAAGAGGAGTACACTTGGGAGCCAACAAGACTTTGGATTTATTGTGGAAATTTGCGCTTTATATCGTTTCAGGACTATCATTTGCAGGCGCGTCATGTCACCTATCGTATCTAGACATATTGGCCATGCTATGTTAAATGCCTCTGCCGTGTCCTTTCGCCTGAGCAGGGCTAACCTCGTAAATACGGATGACCGTGTCGATAGTGCATGCACAACGTGCTCACGGCTTGAAATGTGCTTTCAACTACGAAAACATGGCAAAGCAGACTTTTTGGGAAAGACAAAAAAAAGATAAGACACTTTCTTTCGCATGGGGTGAAAAAAGAGAGATTTGGACTAACCGCGGATTGAACGCGGGACCTTTCCGAATGAACGTTGTAAACATGCGAACGGAAAATCATACCACTAGACCATTAGCCCATCACAAGCTTGATCATAAAACCACTATTCCATATTATAATTATAGAATCACTCCCTCTTTTTTGCGGAGCCCAAAGATGGAGTCAAGTGATGAGGTCAGCTTTGGGCTGGAGATGAAGAATTGAAGGATAAAATAAAGTTGGGAGAAAAATATGACGACGTGTTGGGGGCGTGAGTTGGCGTAGACGTGGCGTTGCGGAAAGAGTTTAGAGGAGAGTGTGGGAAAGGGCAGGCACCAGGAAAAGGGCAGGCACGACGGCCATGGCTTACACGATGGCTGATGACCAACAGCCGGGTTTTTTTTTTCTATTTGTCAACCACAACACAAGAAGTTATTAACTAATTCATGGCTAGACCGCAGACTAATCAGCCTGCTTTGCAGGAATCATCGGTCACCACCAAAATACCTAACACTTTACCGCCCTGATCCTAGCCTTATCCCTAACCGCCCTGATCCTTAACCACTATCCTCGTAACTGATGCTCCGGAACGCACGTACGGATTATCGTCATCGGCCGAGAGAGGTCAACGCCTCCCGGTCGCCTGCGAGGAGCCGGCCTGAGACGATTCCTTTCTGACGCGGTTCGCTGTGCTTTTGCGTTTGGGTGGCCTCTGTAGCCACTTCCAGCCACAAAGTGGTAATGGGGGGGGAAAAAAGCTTTTGACAACTTGACCAAGGAATTGGAGAAAAGTATGATGGCAAATAAATCTGTCGCTCCCACTATTTAAAGGAGCGAGCCCTTGATCAGTCGATCAAAACAAAAACACTTTATCTCTTTGACCTGCACTTCCACACAAAACCACATCTCATCAACCTCATTCCTCCGTCGCCATCACCATGCGTTTCACCTTACTAGCCACTTTAGTCGCCCTCGCGGCGGCGGACTCTTTCTCCTCGTTCTCTGACCCGTCTTCTTCTTCTTTTTCTTCTTCTTCTTCTTCTTCTTCTTCTTCTTCTTCTTCTTCTTCTTCTTCTGCTTCTTCTGCTTCTTCTGCTTCTTCTGCTTCTTCTGCTTCTTCTGCTTCTTCTGCTTCTTCTGCTTCTTTTGCTTCCGCTTCTGCTTCTTCAACTTCTACTTCTGCTTCTACCTCCTCCTCCCCCCCCGACGTTGAAGACTTCAAATCCCACTACCTCGCCTACTACGCCCCGTATCAGATGGCCCGCCTCGCCACCTTTCGCGCGTCCCGCGCCGGCAATGATTCCCTCACCGAAGAGCAAGACGCGCTACTTTTCCGCGCCGAGTCGGCCGTCGCCGCCGGCAACGCCAGCGAGATTGCCGCCGTCAAAGACCTGTGCATAAGCACCTTTGGGATCGCCGGCTGCGCGGCGCTGGCTGGGGTCGAGAGCGGAACGTGCGACGGCGGCACGGAGCAGCTTTTGCAGAAACAGCGAATTCACAGCAGAGACCAGATGGCGAAACGCCCGATATGCACATGCACCGGGCTCAGAGAGATTATTGTTAGTGAGAAGTGCTTTTGCCACTATCGTCGCAGGAACTGCGTGTTTACTGTCGGTGAGTTTTTTTTCCCCTGGTTTGAAAAGTCCTGTTTCCTTTCTTTCTCTTTTCTTGTTTTTGCGAAAAAAATAAAAAAAATAAAAAAAAATAAAGACGGCAGAGGAAGGGGGGCGAAAGAGTCATGGACAGGCTGGCTAACAATGGGCAGGTGGATGCGGCTTCATGCAGGGCGGTGCCTGTGTTGGCCGCTGTGCCCCCGGGACTTAGGCCTGTACGCGAAGAAGTTGCTGGAGGCATGTAGGCATGTTTGTGTTTTTTGTTATGTTGCAAGATGGCATTCTTAAATGTTGCCCATGTCGTCGCTCTTGCTTATCGTGTGGCCTACGCAAGCGCGGGCTCCCGCGTAGGCAGCCTTGGACGCCTTGCACCCAATCTCCGAGACGGGCAACCACTTTGAGATTGGACATTGTTGACAGCCAGCAAGTCATGATACGATTGATTTCTTAGTTTATTAGTATGTAATTGATTTCTATTAACTAAGCAAAGCAAAACTTTCACCTTGTTTTTGCAGAATGATACGTATTGTGTCGGGGCGGAAAATAAGCTACCTTGCTCCACTGATGTTCCCCTGCGACATTGGCGCCTTCATCTGCCAACTCCATCCCTCAAACGCCAGCATGCTGCCCTTTTAAGCCATCACGGCACGTACATGATCCCACGCCTAACCCTCATCCCATGGTCTTTTGCATCAACTTGCATCACATACAGCCCATTTCCCTTGATCCTTGCGTCTTGCGGGCTCATCATGGCGCCCAACTCTCTTGGTATGAACGAAACCTCTTCCTCCCTCCCACTCACACCCATTCACCCACACCATCCATCTCTATCCTCCCTTGGCGCGCGCGTCCCCCCAGCTAACAAAAAAAACTAACTCGAGATATAGATCTCGCTCTCAACGTGCTGCTCTTTGCCGTGCCCCTCGCGCACTTGCTCCTCGCGCCTTTTTCCAAAGTCGAGGAATCCTTCACCCTGCAGGCCGCGCACGACGTGCTCGTCTACGGCACGCCCACCGGCGCGGACCGTGCCGCCGCGCTCGCCGCCTCCTACGACCACTTTGTATTTCCCGGCGCCGTGCCCCGCACTTTTGTCGGTGCCGTCGTCCTCGCCGCGCTCAGCCAGCCGCTCATTGCGGTGGTCGGGTTCGCTCGCGCGCAGATGCTGGTACGCGGCGTCTTGGGCGCGCTCAACGCGCTGAGCCTGCTCGTGTTTCGGCGCCGACTTGATGCGGCGTTTGGGAAAGCGACGGGGCGTTGGTGGGTGATGCTCGTGGTGAGCCAGTTCCATCTCATGTTTTATTTGAGCAGGACGCTGCCCAACATGTTTTCCTTTGGCCTGAGTTTGTTGACCCCCTTCTAACCCCCCGCAGTCTGTTCTTCACCGGCTGACTGACTGACTGACTGACTGACTGACTGACTGCAAACAGCGACGCTCGCTGCAGCGTTTCTCCTCCCACAAGCCACGCCCGCGCTCGCTTTTGCGCGCCAGAAGCAGGCCCTCCTCCTGCTCGTCTTCTCGGCAGTCGTGTTCCGCGCCGAAACAGCCCTCCTCCTCGGCGCCACCTGCCTCCACCTGCTCATCCGGCGCCGCGCTACCCTCGCCCGGCTCGTCCCGCTGCTCGCGGGCCTGTCTCTCGGCGCGCTCCTCCTCTCTGTGCCCGTCGACTCGTACTTTTGGCAACGGGGCGGCCTGCTCTGGCCGGAGCTCGCCGGCTTCTACTACAACGTCGTGCGCGGGTCCGCCTCGGCCTGGGGCACGTCTCCCTGGCATTACTACTTCTCCTCGGCGCTGCCGCGGCTGCTGCTGAACCCGCTCGCGCTGCCGCTCGCCGCCTGCGCGCTCTGGTGGCCTGCCACGTCGCGCCCGGCCGCGGACCTGGTCGCGCCGCCTCTGCTCTTCGTCGCCGTCTACTCGCTGCAGCCACACAAGGAGGCGCGCTTCGTCTTTTACGCTGTGCCCGCGCTCACCGCTGCCGCTGCCCTCGGCGCCAACTACGTCTACACGCGCCGCGCCAAGTCCCTTCTCTACAGACTCGTTGCCGCGGCGCTGCCGCTCTCCATCCTCGCCTCCCTGGCCGCCAGCCTCGCCATGCTGCTCGTCTCCTCGCTCAACTACCCCGGCGGCGACGCCGTCGCACAGCTCTTCCAGCTCACGCAGCAGCAGCACCACCACCACCACGCTACTACACCGCCGCACGACACCCTCTCCGTCCACGCCGACGTCCTCACCTGCATGACGGGCCTCACGCTTTTTGGCCAGAACCCACACGGCCTACCATTGGCCCACGGCGCGCCGCCGCCGTCGCTCGTCGCCGCCGCCCCGCCGCTACTGCTGTTTGACAAGACCGAGGACGAGGCCACCATGGCACGGCCCGACTTTTGGACGCGCTTCGACTACGTTCTCACCGAGGACCCCGGGAAAATCACCAGCGGCCAGTGGCGGAGTGTCGGCGTCGTGCAGGGCTACGACGGCATCGAGCTGCTGCGTCCCGGTGCCGCGGCCGCGGGCGACGCCGACAACGACATTGACGTCGAGGCCAATCCGCAGGTGGCCAGCCTACAGCCTCCACTCCTCGGACGCGGCCTCTGTGTGCGCAATGTGCGCCGCTTCGTGCGGAGCCTCACCGGCGGCTGGTACGCCGGCCCGCGCATGGCGCCGCGCATACACATCATGGAACAGGTCACGGCGCAGTCGAGGCCTAGCAAAGAAGCGACTGCATAAAAAGCTTTCACACGTTACCCCATATGTATCAACATTAAAAAAAAAAAAGCACATCATTTCACTTTTCAGGCGTAATTTATCGTGTAACAATACCAAAGAACAAATCAAATCTTGCATTTAGACTGCTGTTGTTGTGCGCTTCTGTTCTTGTTCGACTAAATTTTTGTATTAAGTCGTAGCGGTATATACGGACAAAGACAATAAAGTAGCAAACAGAAAGTATGTAATATACCCGCCCACTGGAATTCGCTGTTGATTACGCGTCAAACAAAACATGCATAAACGCCACGCCTCTCCAGGAAAGTTTTGCAAGAGGAAAAAAAAAACCAAAACCTGAAAACGATACTGCAAAACCCAACAGACATCCCATGCCACTCATAAATCAGGAATCCACCATCCTGTTCAGCTCCATACAACTGCGCGCGGAGGGAAAAAGGAGCGTTAAAAAAAAAACAAGGCTTGAAAGCCGCCATCCAGGAAAAAGAAAAAAAAAAGGGTGAAAAGCACACGTGTGCAGTGGCGCCATTGTTGATCCAAGGAATCTGTCAAATATCTAGAAAAGTGCTTCAAAAGCTCTGATATGTCTGGTCCTTGCCGCCTTCAATCTGCTTCGTCTTCTCGTCGGGAAGAGGGCCGTAGAGGGCCTTGTATTGCGCAAGCTCGTCCTGCTGCTCCCTGAAATGGTCAAAGATGGCGGCCATGGGTGCCCGCAGCTCGTTGAGCTCCTTTAGCACAATGTTGCCACTGGCGAGGTGACGCATCGCCAGAGTAGACACACACGTCTCGATCCTGCTGACCTGGTGCGCCATGAAATTGACGAGAAAACGCTCCGTCATCTCGCCGCCCCGTGACTTCAGACGCTCCATTAACTCCGTCTCGGGTGGTTGCAGGCCTGGGCCGCGCACCTCTTCCAGCGTGCTGCACAGCATCTCCAGACGTAGGCTGATCTTCCAGAGCGCCCAAAGCTTTTCTGGGTCAAAAGACAGGTCGCCGCCAGGGACCACGGCAGCGGGCTTCTCGAGCTCATCGCGGCGCTCGTGCTGCGCGTGGAACTCGGTGCGGCCGGCCAGCGCGTGGGGATACAGTGAGTAGACGGTTTCAGGGTTTTCGAGACCCTTGAGCTTCTTCTCACCCATTTCCTTGACTTCGAAACCTTGCGACGTCAGGCTGCGAAGATCTTTGCGAATAGCGCTGGCATATGATTCGTCATCATATCCTTCTTCAGATCCCGCAGAACCGAAGCGGTCGGTATCTTGATAGTTTTCAAGGCATCGTTGAATCTCGGAAATAAAGTCGGATGACACGGTAATTTGACCACCGTCGGCTACTGCCGAGATACGTGACGCCTTATTGACCATGGGGCCGAAATAGTCCATGCGACGGGTGACTGGGTCAGTCTCGCTCACACAATCACCAAAGTGAATACCCATGCGCACCGACAAGCCCTTGAAGATCAGAGTATTATCCTTATCGTATACTGCCTGACCAGACATGGAGCTCAGAATCTCCGACGGCCAGGTGACCTCTAGGAGTTCATTTTGAACGGCAAAGCACCACAGCAGCGCAGATGTGGCGGTTGGAAAAGACACCATAAAGGCATCACCTTCCGTTTTGACTTCATAACCACCGATGCGCCGCAGTTGTCGTCGCATAACTTCGTTGTGGAGCTTGATACCGGATCGCATGGCGCTCGAGTACATTTCCCAGAGATTGGTGGAATTCTTGATATCGGTAAAGACAATGGATACATTGCCAGTCGGTGCAGGTATTTCAGCCTCCAGACGATTAAGTGACGAGTCGAGAACGTCTCCTTTTGTCTTGCGTCCTCTTCTCGTAGAAAGGACCTGCGCATCGTCGGGAACGCCAGACGGGTAAAGTGACATGCTGGTGCCACGATGCAGTCTAGATCGCTCCATTCTGCGTTTCAAATCGGCAACGCTAATCATCATGACCATTATCTTGCCCGAAGATCCATAAGCCATGGCCAGGTCTCGCAGCTTCTGAGCAGCGCGCATGAGATCTAGACGTTCAGATCTGGCAACATCGGTAATCAAGCCAGGGGAAAGGTATTCCCAGAGCTCACTTGTGGCAATGAGAATTATCTCGTCGTGTTCTTGGATCGTCATCTGACGCACGTGCGGCGCAGCTTGGACAGCAGGCATCAAGTCCACATAACCGAATGCGCGCGACACTTCGAGCAGGTCGTTGAGGCGACCGTTGCGAGATACCCAGCCACCAGCTTCACGTATACGAGAGCGCTCGCTCGGCTGAGCGGGATCATGTTTGTGAGTCAGTACTTGGTACTTGCCATTGGTCTGAATGACCATGGCTTCCGCGTTACCAATATTAGCGACGTAAAGATCTGTTCCTTGCAGATACAACACGGTGGCAACACCTCCAGAGTTGAGATCTTCCTTGCTGAGAACGACTGGTTGTGCGGAACCCCTGTGAGACTTCTTGGGGCGGTCTTCGGCGTGCTGCACCGCGATAGAGACGAGATCTTTGTTAAGCGAGAGGAACGCTCGGCGCAGAGCATCAACTGGGGTCTCGTTCTTGCGTGTCTTGAGAGCTTTGAGCTCCATAGCAAATATGTGCCCAAAGTTCTCGTGCAAGTACTTGGCAATCTTTGATCCGCCGCTGGAAAGCGCCTGACCATCGAACAAGCCTAGTAGCATTTCCGTGTCTGACGAGTTGAATCGAGGCACAACCAAGTCGACAGTAGACAGGTGCTCGTTTTTGCCGAGGGTATCCGCCATACCGTAGGGGAGGTGGCCGGCCAGTGAACCAGAAGTACGTACTCGCTTGTCTTCGCTTTGATCAGGAATGCTGGGCTGTGTGAGAGTTACGTCCATCAATCCCAAGACTCGGAGGTTGAGAAGTCTGCTGAAATCGGTGTACTCTTCACGATTCACTGCCCCGGGACCTCCAGGGCCCCAGGCACTTTGCTTGATCTCGAGTCGCTTATTGCCCGACAGGTTGAGGTATCGCAGGTTCGGATTCAAGTTCCAGTTCCAGTCGTAGGGAACATTGGAAATATTGTATTTGAGCGAATTGTTGCCACAGTCCAGGACCGCCAGTTTCTTGGCCCTGGAAATATCCGCTGGTAGGTTGGTAAATTTGTTTCCGTTGATATATAGTGCCTGGAGCAAGCTGGTTTCCTCCAAGTCATCTGCCGGTAACGTCGTCAGGCCGTTGCCAGAAAGATACAACTCAACGAGCTGAGGCCAGCTCTTAATAGATCGCTGAGGCATATCGCCGATTTCCTCATTGTAGGATAAATTGAGAACGCGAAGCTCAGTGAGCATCGTAATTTGGTCAAAAACATCGTCGTCCAGTCTGTTGTCTGCAAGAGAGAGATTGCGAAGTGAACCCGCAAATGTATTCGTAATCCTCGACGAAAGTCCAGAGTCTTTTCTAGAGGTGGACGGTGGAGGCGTAACAGTAGACGAGGTAGTCTGCGAGGCTGTTCGTGAAACAACGGACGTTTTACGCCCGCCCTTGCCATACAAAGACACGACAGAGCTCTTCCGATCTGGACCGCCTGGAGTTGGTGAAGGGCCAACACTCAAAAGCGTGCTGGACGCTTGGCTCGGACGTCTGTCGTCCACAAGCTCTTCTGTGCTCGGTGTGGTGGACAAGGGTACAAGAGGACCTGTTCTGCCGCTTTGCGAAGGAGGTGGTCCTGCCGATTCCTCACCAGGGACACGTGGTGGACGGGAAGCCGGCTTTGGAAAATTTTCGAGGACGTTGGAGGATGCGTTCAGGATTTCAAGCTTGTTGGCCCACCAGATTTCCATCGGAAGCTTTGAGATATTGTTGCCACGCACATCCAGAACCTTGAGCTCTGTTAGACAGCCAATCTGTGGTGGCAGCTCACCCACAGAGTTATTGGCGATGCTGAAATGCTCCAGTCGGCTTAGAGTTCCAAGCTGTTGTGGCAAAGACACAAAATGATTCTCGTCAAGCACCAGTTGCTCGAGGTTCATCATGTGCGCAAAGGCGGAATCGATGCTCGCCAGTTGAGCATGGGAGAGATTCAGAATCTTAAGAGTCGGCACAGGTGCAATGATTTCAAACTTGTTCAAAGGATTGGAGTTGAGCTTGAGCAGACGGATGCGCTCAAAGCCGCCGACAAAAGAGGAGATTTGGTTGTGGGCGGCGTGTAAGATTTCCAGCTTGGGCAGCTCCGAAATGATATCAATGTTGGTGACGTGGTTATACTTGATGTCAAGCTCGCGTAGGCTAATCAAATCTCGGAATGTCTCAGGCAGCTCACTACCCAGTCCGTTATTGGTAATCAACAGCTTCTCAAGGTTCTTCAGCTGCCCTATCTCGTCGGGCAATTCGCCAATGGAATTGAAGCTGAGATCGAGATCAACCAGGCTCTGCAGTTCGCAAATAAAGGTCGGAAATGTGCTCAGAAGGTTGGAGGAGATGTTGAGCGTTCGAAGAGCCTGATAAGCGTTAAAGTACGGCGGGATATGCTTCAGCCGGTTGTTAGCAAGATTCATTTTCAATAGACCTGTCAATGTGTCCAACTCGGCGTTGTCTAGTGACTCAACGCGATTGTTGGACACGTCGAGATAGGTAAGCTTGGCGGCTCTGCATAGACTGAGTGGCAGTCTCCTCGCTTCGTTGTTGTTGTACTTGATATCTCGCAACTGCTTGCATGACTGGATAAAATCTCGCGGTACGTCTAGGGACAGATTGCGCGACAGATTGAGCGAGATGATGTCTCCCGCTTTGAGGTAGAGAGCAATAGGAATGGTGATGAGGTTACGGGCAGACAAGTCGACATAGTTGAGCTTTTGTTGCTGCGACATGCTGAGGTCCATGGTTCTAGAGTGGAAGTCGCTTTCGCGCGCCGACAAGAACATGAACCTGCACAAGTAACCGTTGTCCTCTCTACCGAGATCCTCGATTCTGTCCTTTTCTTCGTAGCCGACCTGCTGAAAGAGGCGCTTTTGAATAAGGAGCGGCCTGTCTTGGGGTGCCAAAACACGAATCAGATCGTGCTTCTTCATTATTATGTTATAATTTTCGAGGCCATCGACAACATATGTCTTCTTCATGACTTGCGTGATGACGTCGCTAACAGTGGAATCGAGAGGCATCGCGTGCGTTAAGAAAGTGCCGTCTGATCGGAATATGCGAATACAGTAGGGCGACAGCTTTTCTTCCGGACGGCGTGGACAGACAACTTCTTCAGCTTCAGGGGCCTCCTCTGTCTTGTCTTCAGTATTGCGGCGCACCGCCCAGCTATCGGGGGCATCCCACTGGCCCTTGGGGTCGGGAGAGCCAGTGTCTATATCCCCTTCCATGCTTTTGAGAAAGGATGAATCTAACGGTGTCAAGGGAGGAGGCTTGGTCAAAATGCCCTCCATGTCGTTTAGGTTGGTATCAAGATGATAGAAATTGCCGGCGGCCCGCTGCTCGGTCGGTCCAATGGCCTCATCGTTATAATCGTGCTTGAAGTTACGGCTCTTTTTGGAAAATGGAAACTTGTTATTAAACGTTGTTGACCGAGGAGGTGCAACATCGAGCATGGCAGCGCCGCGTTCGGGTGGTACGGGCGACGGCGTTTCGGTTCGGACAAAGTCTGTTTTGGCAACCTTGTTGGAGAGGGATTTCGTCGATGGAGGCAAGTCGCGCAGCTTCGAGCCATTCTCATCCTTGTCTTTGTGTCGCCTTAAGCGACCTAAAATGCCGCGCTTGCCATGCGCGGGGGATGCGTGGCCATCTGTCTGGCCAACTCGTGATGGGGGTACACTGTTGGCGCTGGGGGTTGGGCTCTGAGCCCTTGATTTCGTCTTGTACATAGCCGAGGCCATTGCCCGATCGCGAGGATGCTGCAGGCTATTGGTAGAGTCTTCTCGGCTCGTCGTTGGTCTCAGTGCGCGGGGATCATCAATACTCTTCTTATGCCGATGGTGGTGGTGATGGTGATGCTGGCCTGGCAAGATGGAGTGACCAGATCTCGCGGAGGAGGAAGTTTTGGGTGGAGGTTCGCGTGATGAGCCTTCGTTAATGTATCGCTCTCGATCGGGCCCGGTCATGGTATCTCTGACGGGTGCCTCGCCATAGCGTGCAATGTCCTGTTTGATAGTTAGTCAGAAACTGTGACAGGTGTCACGGTTTGCCACGGGATCTGACAGGGGCAAACAGGAGCACGGCGGCGGTGAATGCGGAACTGACGGCTCGCGCCAATGGAGTCAGGGTTCCTGCCGCAATGAACCGGTATAAGGGCAGATGAAGCGTCACAGTGACGGCGCTGCCGGGCATAGCACGAGTTGAAAAAAGACGATGCTCTTTCTCCCTCATGCATTCTGTGGGTTCTTTCCGAAGCAGGTTGTACTTACCGTGTTGTCTTGATAAAGAAATGGGACGACTTCGGGTGCAGGCACGGGAGTTCTGGGTCGGGATGAAGCCGGCGACCCTTCTCTGTCGGTGGCGTTGGAGTGATGGCGCTCCTGGCCAGGGCGTGTATGGCTATATGAGCGCGACCGTTGGTCTTTTCCTATTGAGCCTGGCAGGCTGCTCTCCGAGCTATCGCGACCGGGAAACTCTTCACCAAAAAAGCCCTGAAGCTTACGAAGTCCGCCCCGTTGGATGCTAGCCTTGGATCCTTGGCTGCTGGCCGTAGTTGCTATGCTAGCAGCAGACGGTCTCCGTGTGTCATGATTATAGTAGATAGCATCAGGCGAGTCGTAGCTCACTGAAAGCTGGCCTGTGCGAGATGCCGATGGGGGCAGAGCTGGGGACATTTGCTGGGAAGCGACGGAGAGGCTATCGGTAGAATCATTGTAAAAACTCATGGGCAGGGAATTGGCGTGGGCGGCGGGGGCGGAACTGCTTTGGGACATCCAGGGCGCAATCTGGGTGGCAGCCGCGGCGTTGCTGGAGATTGAACCGTTGGGCCGCGGTTGATCAAGGACGGCTAGATCACGGCGATGATTGCTGAATTCGCCGAGATGGCGCTCGTTTTGGGAGAGATTAGAGTTGGTGGAGGAGGGTGACATGGCGCCTCTGGCAGCGCGAGTGGACGTGGTAGGCGAAATTTGCGAATCATCTCTTGAAGATCTGCAGAGAGAAAGAATCGGTAAGTATTTTATGATGCGCGATTTCGGCAGGACGGCGTGTTGACTTTGGCTATCTTACCTTGGTGGAAGTTGGGAGCTGTCGATGCTGAGGCGTGAGGGAATGCTGTGGCGTGAAGCCCGGCTAGGCGGGATAGGCGTCGGTGTGGTGGGAATTATCGTAACAGAGGATGAACGCGTGCTGTCAGGGTGGGGGCTGTTGGTTGCGAGGGAGCTGTGATGAGCCGCAGAATGCTCATTCTCAGACATCATGACAGGACTCTGGCAGCGGGCAAGGCCATGTCCTTCCTCGAGGTGAGCCGGGCTCAAGGAAGTGGCGGAGGGGTCGTGCGTCTGCGAAGGCGATGGGCTAGCTAGCTGGAGAAGCTATGTCGACATGCTGGTTGCGCGTTGGTGGTACGACTTTGCTAGAGGGCTTTCGAAGTGAGAAAGCGGCAGGACAAGATGGCGAGTTGGCGAACGGATTTTATGAGGTCGGTTTGGAGCAAGATGTCGATTGGAGCCGATGGAGAGGGGAGCACAGGCGTGGTGTGGTGTGCAGGTTTTTGCTTTTGAGCAGGCTGGGGGTGTCTGGGGCGAGAAGCTGTATCCGTAGATGGCTGGCGCTTCGGTGGGCGGAAGCGAGCAGCAAGCAGGCGGGCAACAAGCCAAGCCCACCACAGGGGAGGAAGAGACAGGGAGGGTGGCCAGACTATCTGCACCCAGAGGCCTACATTATTACATACTAGGCGTAGGTACCCATACACCCAGCCCAGGTTGAGTAGGTACTTCAGACTGGTGCTTACCCACTACTTAAACTGGTGGCTCTTTATCCGCCAAGATGATGAAAGCTACAGTAGTTAACTAGGTACTCCGTACAGGTAATAGGTGCCCATCTGGCTCATCTGCGCTAAAAAAAAATTCCACCTAAATAAGCAGATACCTCACCTACCCCAGAACCTAAGCCGTAACCCAAGTACCTGCCTACCTACCTACTCGTCTCGCCACGATGCTACTGATACTCCCACTCACACAAACCTCATTTCTTACTCTCGCCCAGTCATGCCTGCAGTCGTAGTCATCACATTACCAAGCCCGCCATCCATCTAGCAGCCTCCATTCGCCAGCCGAAGCCAGCCACTCACACATGCTGTCCTTTACAACGCGCCGTCTTACTCGCCTCAGCTCTGACACGGCGCCATCAACTAACTTACCCCGAGATACTCCTCGACTCCGTGAAACGCGTGTTGCGTCTTGACTTGCTGCTACTGCTGCTGCTGTCACTACCTTCGGGAAAGAAACAGTCCATTTGCTATCCGTTTGTTATTTTTTTGTTTTTCCTTGGCAGTATCATCACATGGCACTCACACCAAAAGGCCTCATTTTAATCTGCTCCGCGTAAATGCCGACCCGCAAGCGGCGACCGGCGCTTCAGCAATGTCTCGGCCAGTTGCTATGAAATTGGCCATGTTCCTTTGTTTCCGAGAATTGGGCCAACCAGGCTGCCACGCTGCCTGCCTGCTCGTCATTACGTAGTATTATCCCGAGTCCCCCCAGCCTGGAAGCCCCTGCGCTCGCCACCACTACGGCTCTTCATCTCACCCATCTTGTCGCAACAGCACACCTCTTTGGACATGAAAAGTCGCCGTGCTTTCAACTCTCTCCGCAAGCCCTCTCTAGGCAGCCATTTATTAAGCGCAAGGCGGATGGGTCGTTTGCACGTACAGCTCAGGTTAGGCGGACTTGGTGTTGCTGCACCGCGACCGCTGGCCTGCCGAAAACGGTCAAACTAACGGTCTGCTGGGCACCATCGTATTTTCGTCTCGGCCAAGGCAATGGCCGATCGATCATTGCTCACTCCCTTCAGGTCAAACCCACTTCGGGGGAGACTAAAACCGTCCGCCATCTACCCGTACCATTATGGCCAGCCGGGGCTGTGAGCTATGAGTCTTTGGCAAAGCCAATGGCGTCGACGTGGCTGTGGCTCCGTGCCGTACCCAGGAGCCTTAAATATGATTTCTATCTGGAAAAATCATTCATGACCCTCCGCGCACCTGCGCCATAGTACGTCTCGGCAGCGTTATAATACATGGTGCTGTTAATCTCCCGAGCACCACATATCAGGCATAACGATAAGCATTAATATCTCGTATTAGCTAGGCTTTTTCCCCGGTGGTCCGAACCACTTTGCTGTGAATTCCGTTTTAGCCTACCGAGGACAAATAATGTCTCCGATTAAGGACCGCCGAGGAGCACAACCATTGGTCGACGCAAGATATATACAAAAACGACTGTGTATAAAAATATAAAGATGGTCGCCCGCTAATGGCCGGCCGAGCTTAAACTCCGCGAGGGAGAACTCCGTACAGCGACCACAGCTTTCTTCAGTTCTCCAGCAAATAAGACACTCAGAGGTTGAGACAGTAGGATGGATGATACGACACACACGAGCACAAAAGAAATGGCAAAAATTGCCAAAAGAAAAATAAACACAAGTCAAACAGGCGACCTTTGGATAGATGATGGCGATGAATATCCATCTAGGATATCAAATGCATTTCCATGGGTGCATCGAAGCTTTACATGGTTATCGGATATTTCCACAGTCCGGACGTATATGTTTCCGCCACAGTGGTCACCGGCCACCAATTCGTCTTGAACTTCCAGACTTTTCTGTCTTTGAGCTCCAGCCGTCGCTGAAGGTCTTTATACTCACCCGACGGGCCCAGTTTGAACAAGGGAGCCAGCGTCTGGTGCTCACTCAGTGCTGACGCCTTTGTCGGGACAATGTCAAATGCCTTGTAGGCTGCGGGCTCGGGCGCGTGCCTCGTGTCCCACGCGTCGTAAATTTCCCGCGAGGACTCGACTATGGCGGCTTGGCACTTCAACAAGTTCTCCTCATTGCACTTATCCAGCAGTCGCTTGTCGCCATATGCTTGCCACGGGTTTCCCTTGGGGGCCGAGACGCTGAGTCCGAGAGCGCAGTCCTCATCATGCATTTTCTACATCGCAAAGCGGTCAGCAAGTGTCTTTTTTTTTTTCCACCATGAAGCAGTCTCTCATTCTTCCACATACATTCGCGCAGACATCCACAATATTCTTCAAACCGCCGTGCAGTAGTCGGCGAGGCGTCCGAAGATGGCCAGCAGAAAACAGGTCCTGGAGGAAGTGGTCGGCAAAGGCGTTGATTGAATACGCCTTGACCAGGCGATCGACTGTCTTTTCGCCCGTCGTGGCCAATTGGAGAGCAGCCGAGTGGCCTGCGCGATACGCCGCGCGGGCATTGTCTCCAAAGTGATCCCAGTTGATCTTGAGAAGCTCGCTGTAGATGGGAAAGTGTCGGCCTTGAATAAGCTTATCGATGGCGTTCATACCCGCAAGGCCGGTCCCGTCTTTGTACCAAGTCGATGGGTCCTTTTTTTCCTTGTGCAGCGCTTCGACTTTATCGACCTCGTCTTGAAGATGCTTAATCAGTACCTGCCCGTCGTGAGGCTGATCTGCGGGGTTGTCCGCCAATGTGTTGTAGGCCGCCAGAAAACGCGTTCTGGCATCCTCGTCGCTTTTGGCATCACTAATGGGGTTCATAGTGCCATAGAAGTCTCCTGCCAAGGCAGATATTTCCCCGTATGTCAGTTCCAAAACGTCAGACCCCTTGGAAAGCTTGAGAAGTGGCAGGTCACGGGCCACAACATCCACTACCTTGCCGTCTGGTGTTTGGTCTGTGGCACTTTTGGGGTGTTGATACTTCAAATTCATCTGGTCTCCTAGAAACCTATGTTCTGCATACTCGAATCCTGCTGTAAATGGAATTAGCATGTACAGTGGCAGGTTACGTCTTATAAAAGGAAGGCAGACGTACCGGGAGGAGGTTGACGCCCATCGTCCCGCTGCGCACTAGGCTGTCGGGTCGCGTCTTCACCTATATGACGGTAAGGTGAGATCCATACAGGCTTCCGCTGAAAGTCCAGCCATGGATCATTGACCAATTCTTCTGGAGCGGATGCCGGCCAATCTTGTCCTTCGGTTGATCTAACGCTGGATTAGTACCATGATGGAATGTGCGACGTTTGTTCAATGTCAAATACATGATAGAAGTTATTCAGTGGGCAATCGTTTTTCTTGGTGTCAGGTCCGATAATTCTTTTGTTACATTCGCACGGCAGTAGAAAATCCAGAGCAGCACAACGCCTAGATATAGGATTTGAGCGATCTGCATTACTAAAGAACAGCACTCATAGCCAGTCGTACAAAATTATACCCAAAGAAGAAGAATTCAGACGCAACGTCATGATGAGTGCTTGTATTATCAGAATACAACCCTGAATTCCAATATGAGGCGTCGTAACTCTTCGGGTCTTCATGTGGCCAAGGCTACCATGACGCCTCCCCAGGTATCGTGCATGCAAGCAGCTGCTGATCACATGCAGCATGTGCTATCCAACAGCTGAACCGAGTAGGCAACAGTGAATTACTAGCAAGTTTTGAATGCACTGAGAATGTACAGCTGAAAAGTTGAGGTGTATCTTGTCTCGTGTAGTTGTAATTGTTTCCTCCCCCGCTTTCAGACGCAGCCAAGCAGCCGCATTTCGTGCATTTCGCGGGTCACCAGTGCCGAAAAGAAAGATGCAAATGCCGGGGCTTTACATCACTCTAGATTCACATAAACACCAGAATGGTGGATTGCTCTACACAGTCAGTAGCTAGGACGAACGCAAGTCTTCCGGTGAAGGCATTGAGCATGCTGGTCGCCTCATGGGCCTATCCTGAACAACAGTTTCATACGCCCTCGCGCTGCCGATAGAACGGATAAACAATGTAAAATGACTTGGCTGGTCAAATTCACACAATTGACTCTAAAGGCTTTTCCCTACCTTTGCTTCGCGCATCGAATGCGTGCCAGCGTTCATCCGTGGCCACGGCGGCAGGATGTAAAGGTGTTTTTTCGTAGATTTTCGAGTAAACCCCGGTGTACAGATAGGCTCAACTACGTCCAGGCCGAGACAAGGCGTTCAGTCACCTCATTGCAGTCGCCAAGTATCTAATTCCCAGAAAGCGCACTATGCAGTTGGAGTTTTCGCGGTGAGTGTGTTTCAGTTGTGACGCTCAGCCCAAGCGACCGGCTAGATCGTCCCCCCCCCCCCTTTTGATTGTCTGTCGTTGGAGCTATGAGCAACAAATCCAGTAAACCGTTGTCACCCGATCGATTAGGCTTTTTCTCGAGGTAAAGCCACTCAGGCCGCGACCGGCTGTGCGTTCCTACGCCGCCGGCAGCCTTGCCGACGAGACACACTGCGGTATAAATTCTACTGGCTATGCTTATACCGGAATGAGCATCATCATTACATGGTGACAGTGCGTCAGTTCTTTCTTCCTCGTGGTTGCACTGTAATTAGGGCGGGTGACTTTGTGATCGCATCCAAGGTCGGTACGGCCATATTAGCTCGCAAAGTCTACATAAAAGTGCCAATTCGCCCAAAATTTTATTTTCAAATCGTATTCATTCTAGATAATAGTATCTAGCTCGGGTAATATGGAACCGAATCAATAACTACCTACCACTGTCGAATAACGGAGCAACGCCGTCTCGGAGATTGTGGCCATTCCAAAAAAAAAAAAAAAAAAAAAAATTTCGTAGATGAGCTTGCAACTTGCAAGATATGCAGCATCTGTTCTAATACCTCTTTGTGTCTGCACGAATAAATTCTGATACCTCTTTGCGTTTGCACAAATGGGTGGTGTACGTCTTGGTGGCCCCGGTGCGGGGAGTGGCGCTGGCAGAAGGCAGGAAATAATAAATAAACAATACAACTAAGACACGGCACACAAGAGCAAGCCTCAGATATCGACAGCGTAGTAATTGAATAGTCTCGCAAACTCTCGGTGTGGGATGCTATGTCGATAGACCAAGAGTGTACTCCGTATGGCAGAGTGATTGGCGCGGCAACCATGTCTGTGATTGAACTAAAACCGTCACCTTGACAGAAGCGGGGAGGGCTTTGTTAACTCCCGAAGGGCCATCTTCTCTAACTAGTGCTGTTTTTTTGGCGTTAAACGTGATTTGAGTCGCATCAAGAAACAATTCGCTCATTCAAAGCTTTGCCTTGTCAGCTAGCCACGTAGTGCATATCCTGAGGTCAAGACACGAGCAAGAGTTTCACATGACGGGGAGAAAGCTTGGTGGCAAATCTAAAAGGTACATCCCGACCTAGCCTACCTCAAGGTTGGCAACACACAGTAGTTAGTCAAGTTCTAGCTCACGATGATCTCTATGAATGCGACTGCGGTGTCAGAACGTACCTGCTCACTGTGTTGTGCTTATATGACCATGTGCCCATAAAACTTCAATATTAAGATGGATCTGGTCAATACGGGCTATTTGCAGCATTAACCGGTCACGGTAAACAGCGAGCCTTTCATGCTGTTGCCAAGGGACACCTTCTATACGATCCGCTCCATCTAGAACGATGAGACCGTTGATACGGAGCTGAACCTGAAGAGCCACGCGACCGGGGTCTTACAAAAAGAGACATGTTTGAATGCCATTTCAAATACGCCCTGGCCATGTAGTGCCCAACGACAGAAACTGATAGAGGGGCTGGCCGCTTCTAGAAACACCACGTTGGTCTCCGAAAAATGCGAAGCTTTTCGGCACCCATCCCGATCAATAGTGGGCAACGCCACGTAGATTTCAAACTAACTAGGACTCAATTTGTTCAGTTACCCACCTCAACTTGCAAGAGCTACTCTGTACTGACATCACATATGGGGAGGGGGCCTTGTGTAGCGGATCCGAAGCTTAAATGTCATGTTACGCCCTTGCCCGACATCATAGATAGGCCTAAAGACCGAAATCCTTTCGCGAAATGCTTCAGGGCTTACAAACTAGGCCCGAGAACCCCAACGCTCATCGTTATTCTTTCGGGGTTTCAACGTATAAAGTAGGCTGTCTGCCCATTAACTAGTCAACCATAGGTGCCCATCGCGTCCCTCTAGTTTCCGTTTACTTTCCGCAACATCTCTATCCTCCAGCCAACACCATGTCCACACCGACCAAATTTACCTTTCCCTCATTCATGCTCACCATCAGTGCAGAGCTATACGCCCCTGTTGATGGGTCTCCCGACCGAAAGGGAGCCGCCATTGTCGTGAGCCACCCAATGACAGGTGTCAAGGAACAAACATCCGCTGCCTACGCTCGTGCGTTATCTGCGGCAGGCTTCTTTGCCCTGACATTTGACGCTGGTTACCAGGGTGAAAGTACCGGTGAACCGCGAGGTCTCGAAGATCCGCACCAGCGAGTCGAGGACAACAAAGCTGCCGTCACCTTCTTAACCACCTTGAAGGGTAAAATCGATCCTGAGCGCATTGGCGTGCTGGGCATTTGCGCATCAGGCGGCTATACTTCCTATGCTGCACAATCTGATGTCCGCATCAAGGCCCTTGGCACTGTAAGCGCCGCTTGTGTCGGCCGAATGACCCGAAACGGTGGTCTCGGGGAAAGCAAGGAATCGCCCGAGGCAATTGCCGGTGCCCTCAAGGCTGCAGCGAATTGGCGCACCTCTCATGCAGCTGATACCAAATCCGAAGCACCGAAAATGTTCGAGGCCGAGGCTTCCGCGGTACCAGCAGATACACCTCCATTCTTCAAATCCGCTGCTGCGTACTACGGCTCGGAACGCGGCAACCACCCTCGATCAAACCAGCGTGTCCCACCTTCAAGCTATGACTTGATGATTGGATACGATTCCTTTAATCTTCAACACCTCATCTCTCCTCGACCGCTGTTGATGATTGTTGGTTCAAAGGCGGAGACGTTGCATTATAGCAAGACTGCTGTTGAAGGAGCAAAGGAGCCAAAGGAGCTGTTTGTCATTGACGGGAAGAACCATTTTGAACTTTATGATGACCTGGAACAGTCAGCGCCAAAGCTGGTTGAGTTTTATGTAGCAGCGCTCGCAAAATAAATTGAGACTGAAGCCTGCTAAACACTAGATAGCCAAAGCCCTGACATGGGCGATTTTTCAAGCTAATAATTATGCCATCTTGTTCGAAAAGTTACAAGACAAGTAGTAGTTACTAGATGGAAAATACAAGGCCGACCAGCAGCTTCGCTTATTGACCAGCGGCTTCGCTCGTTTACCAGCGCGACGAGCTAGGCCGTCAGCAGCTGTACATTTTGCAAGGGGGATGCACGTACAGAAAGGCATTGATCAGTTGATCAAGAAAAACTAGACGCAGGCGGCTGAGATAAGTAGAAGGAAACCGTTCCTCTTTGGTGGGCTCTCTCAAAGTAGAGATAGCTCGGATGCACAACAATTTCCATCCACGTTCCCATTGTCCTGATTTCGGGAGAATTGAACCTATCATTGCTGCATATCTACTGACAACATATCACGCGACAAGAAGCTTAATCATGGTGGAGGCACACATAACGACAAGGCTTGCGATGAGACCGATAGCGAACGTGCCAAGCAGAGTCATGACGAGCCTGAGACGACCCCCCGCCTTCTCCCTCTAGACAGGTAGGTAGCGTAGTAGATTCGTTCTCAAAATGCGAAAAAAAATTGGCAAGGCGTGAAGTCAGTATAATGCCAGCATACTAGCAAGTTCATCAGCTAACCAAGAAAACATACGCAATGAGAAACGAAAATAGGCATAGGATGCTGAGCTACACAAGGAGAAGGCTGGAAGAGGTGAATAAGCATATTTTCTTGGCTATTTTCAATAATTTGTTGTACTCATGTCAGGTTGCAGTAAATCTTGTTTCATTTTGCATTTCGCGACTGGTCTGAACTGCCATCTCGAAATGCTGACTGAAGAAGTCAGGCCAGCCTGCTTCGCGTCATTTATATGCCTATCAGAATATTGCAAATAATATTGCAAATATATTAGTAATTTCAGTTGCATGTGGATACAGGGAGCCTTCTTATATAGAAACCGTTGGTATACCAGTAACTAGCCTCTTGCTTTCGGCTTCTATCGGACGTAACATGGTCTTTAAAAAGGTATATATAGAGATAACGGTATACCGTATCAATCTGCTCTAAAACAAAGTAGTCGGGCTTTTAGACCATCGACTCTACCCTTGTTCGGAATCTTTTCTCGCTCACTACTCGCCCAACATGAAGGTTCCTTTGCTTGCTTTGCTGGCTCTAGCTGGGACAACCTTTGCCAGCCCAACTGCTGCCCTGGAAGCCCGAAATCCGCCACAGGCTGGCTCAGCACAAGCCCGCGAGCTTTACGAACTGGTCAAGAGAGGGATGCAGAGCTGGGGCCTGGCGGGCGCCGTTCATGCTCCCAGCGGACACATCAGCGGTCCGTCGGCCAACCTGCCTGGCGGCCTACCTGAGCTGAACCGGCCCCACGCCCCGAAGCAGGACGGCGTGCCGGGAACGCCGGGCCACCCCCTCGGCCCTCACAAGAAGCAAGGGCGCATCTACCAGAGGCACCAGTCGTGCGCAAAGACGAAACGCAGCAGCACGCGGTGCCCCGTCGGCACAACCGCGACCAGGCGAGCGTCCAGGTACCCGAAGCTCCGCCTCAACGGGCAGGGCGGCGTCATGGTGGCGTTTTCGACCCTTTCGCCTCATGCGCATGGCATCTTGGCAGCGGTTAAGAATTGGGATAACCCAATCGGCTCGGCCGTCTCATGGTTTGACAGGTCAATGGCGAACCTCCAGGAGTCCATTGGCGGAAAGTACGTCCCCGAGATTGACGGCAACGAGCTCAAGCTATGGCTCATTTGTCTCTTCCGGGGCAGCAATCCTAGAAACCCAGACGTTATTGATCAGCTGTGCCAGCGCCGCCGGGACGCGCCTCTCGAGGAGCAGAAGCAGCAGCAGGCCATTGATGGCCTGAACCAGGTTGCCGAGCTGTGCGAAAAGGTGGAGGAGGAAGAGGAAGCCCCTCCGCTAGACGAGAAGCTGAAGACGGAGATTCTGGCACTCTGCGACAAATACAGCGAGACCCTAGAGGGCCTGGCCGACGCCAACGCCGGACTCGTCCTGCTAGGCGAGTGGGCTCGTGCCCGCACGCTTAACAACGAAAACGTTGAGGATGTAGACACGGCTGTCGTGGAGGACTTTATCAAAAAGGGCGCCCTTGGTCCCGCTATGGCCGCCAACGAGACGGACGCGCAAAACATTGCCTCGCTGTACATGGAGCACATGTCAGACTATGCCATCTTGGAGATTGAGGACGACGGGGCCGATGTGTTCATCGACCACAGCAAGCCACCCGTGTGGCTCGAGCTGCTGCAGATGGGCGCGGGCTTCGTGCCCGAGGACCGGGAGGCGATCAACGAGGGGCTGCAGCTGCTCGAGGGCACGCCGCACCACCGCCACCTCGACAAGGAGGGTGGCTATGGTTTCGAGAGGGTCCAGACGTGCTGGGACCATGCGGGTCTGCTCATGTTCCAGCCGCGGCGGTGGGACATGATTGCGGCGGCCATGACCTACCTCGAGGGCAAGGTGCGGGACACCAACAGCGACCTCGCGTGTGCGCCGTGCCTGGTGCCCGCGGGCTTCTGGGTGCTGCGTTGCGGATCGGCCGTGCCGTAATACAAGATGGGCGTTCATTATCTCGCGAAAAAAGGGTTGGTCCAAGTAGTGAGCAGTTGTGGGCGGTGTCAGGTCGGGCATGCTCGGATTAGTAGCAACAGTAGCCGCGTGCGTACAAGAACCGAAACGCGGCACGGCGACGAGATGGACGAGATTGGTAGATGGCCGCGTAATAAGCGCAGGAAACCGATCGGTACGGCAGTTTGTCTTCAACAACGCTGGCCAATGTGAGTACATACGGATACATAGGACAGATATCCATACAAGCAAAGAGTTCCACCACCTTGAAGTAAAACTTGAAATCAATCTGCCAACTACTATTTACATGTCGCACGTATCCTATTTCAGAGAGAAATCTCTTGATCGGGCCGATAGCTTGGCATCTCTACGAAGCCGAGGCCCAACAGGACGAGAGCCGCAGCCTTGCCAGCCTGTGGAGTAGACAATATTGCCTTGAATTAAGTAGACTACGCTGTTTTCGAGTGATTCCGCAGGCTTTATTGAATTTCGAATCGGAAAACTTTTTTTTTTTTTTTTTTCAGAAAGCGGCGGGGATCTCCACAACCGTAAAGTAAAAATACCTATACTAAACTAGTTTATAAGCTTATAAAACGTTTTAGAAAAAAATAAAAAAAGAGAAACTTTATAATAAAATAAAAATTGTATTTCTTAAAAGATACAGAAGGGCGTGCCACCGTAGTCATCGCACCAGTGTCACGGCGGGGCGGTTGATGATGGCGACGTCGGCCAAGTGCAACTCTTGCTTGGCGGCATCTTGCTTGGACCAGTCGAACGGAAGGGGAGCCACGCACATTGAAAGTCGTTCATCGTAGCAAGGGTTAGTTATACTAGAGGTCCTATGACAGGGTTATGGTGATCGGGCAAGAGGCTCTCGCTGATAATAAAGCGAGATTAATGGGTTCTCTGCGCCATAGTGGGGGCGAGGCATGAGCGATATAGCAAGACCGAACCGACCCATGTAATACAAGTTTGCGTGCCTTTGCTCCCAACTACTTGATTATTGTCCTTGCACTAAGAAACACAGTGTCTACAAAGACGTTTGCTGT
>JARJPP010000375.1:0-66613 GCA_030782485.1 Beauveria brongniartii
AAAGCTAGAAAATCTAATAGAAAGAGGCCTTAAGTAGATAATCCTTTTACTAAGAGTAAGCCTAAGAATAACTAGTAGGTTAGACCTTAGGTTATTAGAAGTAACCTTAATACTAGTACCTTTATGTGATTTTCTTATATTTATAATTTTAGATTTAACTATTTACTTATAGATTTTAATAAAAACTAGCTATCTTATAGAATTTCTTTATTTTTTTTTTTTTTTTTTTTTTTTTGTTTTTTTTTTTTTTTTTTTTTTTTTTTTTTTTTTTTTTTTTTTTTTTTTTTTATTTTTTGGTTTTTTTGTTGGGTGTTTTGTTTGATTTTATTTTTTCCTTTTTCGTTTTTTTTACCCCCCCCCCCCCCCCCCCAGAAACATCCGTGTGTAGCTCACTAGCTGATTTCCACAAGCACACACCCTCTCTTCGAATTTTCCGACGAGCCTATAACACGCATCTTTGATTTTCCGATGAGCTTATTGCACGCATCTTTAATTTTCCGCTGAGCCCATCACACACCCTCAGTTCCATCACGCAACGCTTCCCCGGACTTGTGGAGACACGATACAACGGCCGCTCCCCGATCTTCTCCACTCCCTCGCACGTCCTCGTACCACATACACACCTTCACCCATCCCATCGCACAACACAACACAACACAACCTGGTTAACATAACAAATTATATTCATTGTACATGTATATAACAAATGCCAAGTGACAAAAGGAACCCAATTACAATTTTATACAATTCACACCTCCGCCGTCTCGGGGTATCATTCATCCATCAGCCATCAACTGCTCTCCCTCATCCAAAATCTCCGTCACGCTCCTCACATTCTCAACCAGGCTGCGTCCCAGCCCACCCAGCAGCAGTTTCTCTGCATTGGCCGGCAGGCCCAGGTACGTCGGCGGCTCGCGCTCAGGCAGGTTGTGCACCCACGTGACAAACTCCTGCAGGCTCGTTCCCGACGGCACCGTCAGTCCGCCGTCTGGGCCGTCCACCAGCTTGTGATCCGCATCGTACGCCGCGGCCGTCAGCATCTGGTGCACGAGCTGGCGCAGCAGGGCAAAGTCGGCCTCGTCGTCCACCTTGCCACCATACGTCTCCGTCACCAGGTAGCAAATCATGTCCCATGGGATATTCTGCGGAGCGATATTGGTACGATTGCCAGCCACCGTGTCCAGCCACGTGTCAATGATGAAAGCAGAACACTCGTAGTCGCTGTCATTGAATTCCCAGAAACCCTTCCAGCCAAGAGTAGGCGCATAGCGCAACCTCTCTTGTACAACGGCGTGCAAGAACGAGATGAGCAGGTACAGGCGCGCTCTTTCGACCGGGCTCTTGGTGGCGCGCGTCGACAGCGACGACATCGAGTCCTTCATGTTGGCGCGAATCCCGGCGGGTTGCTCGTACATGAGCACGCGCGAGGCACGCAGCAAGTTGACGGGGATTTTGGGGCTCGATTCCATTGACAGGAATAGGCGAAAGTCCTTGTGAGGATTCAGTGACTCCATGCGCTTCTCCAGACTTTGCAGCCACGTCGGTGCTAAGTGAACATTCTTGACAAGAACCCACGATCCAGTCTCGGCCGCACCCGCAATGGCCTTGTCGGCGCTTGCCAGTCCTTCGTTGGAACCCATGGCAATGTTGGTACACTTGACTCCGACTCTCTCCACCAGATTGTCCACCTTGTAACTAGCATCGAATCCAGGCGTAGAAACAAGAGCAACAGGCAGCGTAGCAGACACTTGCATGGCCGTATCCTTGAGATCTTCCACAATATCAAACGTTTCCGCTCCAAACACTTGAGCGACGAAGCGCTCCGCACAAGGCACGAAACGATCCATTCTGAAACACTTGACGAGCAGGAGCGCAAGCAGCGCCTGGTCCATGCCATTGGCACTGTCGCTCCAGACTTTGGGCACAGCATTCTCGCCAAGCTCTTCGGTGAAGAACTTGTCCCAGTCGGAGACTGCTACTCCGTCGAGGAGCTCCTTTAGCGCACCGATCTTTCTCGCTTCGATGAAGGCATCGTCTCTCGCGTCGGGGTTTGAAGACAAGTCGCGTCCTTCGAATCTTTTGTCCAGAACCATGTCGAGCAGAGACTTGTCCATCTTGTACGGGGTTGCCTGCGCGAGCAAGAGAGCCAAGGCAACGCGGTCCTTTTGCAGCAAGCCGAGAGCTGTTCGCTTGAAAGTATTGACAAACAAGTCCTTGACAATGATATCCCGTCGCTCATTGTGAGTTGTCACGTTGGCGAGGCTCTGGTTGTTGTGGAGCACAGATTGGAAAATGTCCAAAAAGTATTGCAAAGAGAACTGGTAAAAGTGGTTGAGGTAATGAAGGTTCTCGAGCACAGCGAAAACAGCGCTGCAAGCTCGGGCAATGACGCTGTATTGCTGCGTGATCTCTTCCACTTCGGCCATGACGCCCTCCGTGTTGCTCATCTTGGCAGAAATCTCGGCCGCTTCTCTCTTGAGTGTCTCTAGAGTCTCAATGACATTGTCATCGTCCAGAATGTTACCACGCGACTCGTTGAGAGCTTGCAAAAGCTGCTTCTCCAGCTGTCGCAGATGGACCTTGAACTCGCCCTGCAGCTTGATGAGGTTGGAACGCCTCTCATCTACGTCAGGACGCTCCGACTTGAGAACATCGTTGAGCGACTGCGTCTGCAAACTGCTTTGCGTTACGGTAAAGTTAACAAACGTGGTACGACTGCAAATGTCGGGTGCAAATGTAGCCGAAGGGTCTCTGGTTGAAAGATACAGCTTGAAAGCTGGCGAAAAATCAATCTCCTGCTTGCCGAGTTGGATAAGAACACGGCCACCAGTGCGCTGATATTCCTTGTTGAGGACATGGTTTAGAATTGGGTCAAGATGCTCGGCATCCTGGATCAATATGGGGTTGCCGAAACGAAGCGAGGATTCAAGCTGCTTTGTAAACGTGTCATCCAGGAAGCTAGTCACAGTCAACCGACGATCCTTGCATTCCTTCTGTAAGAATTCCGTTACTCTGCCAGAGGGGTCAATAATCAACGGGTAGCGGTTGAATCGTTTGAGGATGATTGCATTTTCTGTGCAGAGGTCATCCACTGGCAGGGAGTTCTCTTGCCAGCCCAGGCGCTCATCCGCACTTGACAGGTACTCGGTAACCGGATTGGGCGACTTGTATTGGATGCCAGAGAGATAGAGCTGGTGCAGCCAGTCATCCATCATGGATTTTCTGAATTGCTGGTCGTACAGACCGCTGTAGGCGAGGAATGCAGCAGCAACTAGGACGTCGCCGACCAAGGTGCTGATTTGCGTCTCAAAAGACTTGCTACCTTCCTCCCATCGAGTACGTTCAGAGGAGAGACTGTCCAGCAGTCGGACACTGCGGTCAACCTTGAATTGAACCTTGGACATTTCCGCCTTGATCGCTTGTGTCTCGCTAATGAGCGCAGCATATTCCGTCTTGTATGTGTTGATGCTGGACTCGAGCTCTGCAATGTTGTTCTCAACAGCCTTGGCATTGGCCTTGGTCTGCAGAGCCTGCTCCTCAAGCTGCGTAACTTCCTCCTTTAAGGGCCCCACGCGATCAAGAATATCCGAGTAGTTGACCTGAGCAGCGACCCATTGTACGAGGGGACCGCACGCCTTGGAAGCGCGATTGACTTTTTCGAAGGTGAAATCGGGGATGGACAAGAATTCGTTGCGCATCTTCTGTCGTACGGCTTTGGTCATCATTTTGGCATTGTCGAACATGAGAATGCTTGCAATAAAGTCATCCTTGCGAATAATGGCCTGGACAGCCTTCCAGTCATTGATTTTATGGCCAAGCAGCGTGCAGACGGCATCCAGAGCAAGTTTGACGCCTTGCGGCGGGTTGCTCATGGAACGTACTTCAGTCAGGTGCTGACGCTTGATGTTGCTGACACTGGCCCGGGCCTCTTCAACGGCAGGCTCGGCCTTGTCGAGATCCTCCAACACAACCTTTCTTCGCGAAGCCACTTCAGCCTCCTGCTTTTCCAATGAAGCCTGAATCTCCAACGACGTGTTCTTCCTCTGTTCTGCCTCACGCTGGTCAGCAACCATGCGCTGCAGCTTCTCGTTTGCCTCCGCATCCTTCTGTTCGAGCTGTGCCTTCTTCTCAGCCAAGCTGACTCGAAGATCGCGCACCTTGACGACTGTGTCTCTGAGTTTCTCCAAACCGACGTTCAGATGGCGCTGCTGCTCCTCTAGATCCTCGCGCTTCTCCGTGTATAACTTGACATACTGGCCCACAAAGTCCAGGAAGTGACGTGGGGTGAGGAACGTGGTTTTTTTCTGTTGCTTGTAAAGCTTCTCGTTGTATCTTGCGAGCGAGTAGTGGATATACACCATTGAGTTAACGATAGTCTCGCGATGAGAAGGCGGCATGTTGAGACCACGATAGGCCACGGGCACTGTGTCAGGCGCAGACCAGTTGCTCTTATCCAGGTCAATAGACTGGGTAAGTTCGTGGCCGACCTGGAATAGTGCTTGATCAGACCAGTCTCCAAACCAGTTGAGGACGCAACGGTTGAACAGGGCAGGACTCGTCGCAGCCTTGGAAGAGAGGCCATCTTCGGGCGGGTTCATGGTAAAGACGACGTGCAAGTTGTTGACAATCTGCTGGGTGAACCACTTGTACAGCTCTTCCGGAGAGTCCAGGTGCAAGTTTTGGCGTTGAGCACCTTCCTTGCAAGCAGTCATCAGAGCAGCATATTCATCACCCTCAAATAGGCCAGGGACTTCGGCATTGGCAAGCAGGGTGTTCATGCGCTCAAGGAAACCCGAGTCCAAGACGTTGGCCTCGTCCATGATGAAGCAAATCTTTTCACCCTTGCAGCCGCAGCGGCGCAAGACTTCACGTAAATCATCGTCAAAGTCTTCAGCAGAGTACTTGCCATGTACCTTGATCTGGAACACCTTGAGGCCGTTCATCCAGGCGACAAAGCGTGAGAGTGTAGTCTTTCCGGAGCCACTGACACCGATGAGGATCAAGTGGCCCTGAGGCTGGCGAAAAACACGATCAATGCGCAAAACATGCTCCAGCACGTCGTTGAAGAGGATGAGAGGAACATCAACCTCTTCTTCGCAGAAAGTCTTGAGACGAGCCTTGACAAACTCTCGAAGCTGTTCACGATCGACGGGGATATAATTCTTTGACAGCCAGTTAGAGAAGAGCACCGGTCCCCCAAGAGCCTTTTCCTCGTCAATGGTAGGGAAATATTGCAAGGCAATTTTGTGAACTGACTCCTCGGTCCACTTGCGCTCGTCTTCAGCCACGAGGCGATCCTGAAATAGGCGTAGAGCTTCGTGGGCCCAGATACGTACTAGGCCTTCGATTGACAGAGTCTCAAGCGGCTTAATAGCTTCATACACACCACGAACCCAGCGCGTCAGCTCACGAGGGCTGTACACGTAGTGTGGCTGGATCGAGCGTGTAAAGCGCTTCTGGGATTCCAGGTAGAAGCGAACCATGGATTGTGTGAGCGGCTCAGCGTATCCCCGAAGGGCGGGGATGATCTTGAGCACGGCCGAGTTGAACGTGCCGTAGATCTGGTTGAGAGACAGCTCACCGGGATAATCAACCATGATAAGAGGAGCGTGGCGAAGAAACCTTGCGCCCATGGGCGTTCTTCCAGCATCGGTAGGCGGATTACAGGCTCCAACGAACTGGATGCGATCCAGAGTAACCCACGACTTATCCGAGGTGCGCCAGAAACCGTTGTGCTCAACGAGCTGGCGAAGGAAGGAAATGGCGCGTTGAGTTCCGTACTTGTCCGGCGCAGGCAAGTTGATTTCGTCGCAAAAGACAACAAGCCAACGTCCAATCTGCGTGGGCGAAAGCATGACACCGTTCAAGGTCTTCTTGTACTCGCAGTACTGCTCAAAAGTCTTGATCAGAAGGTCGGGAGTAGTAGCACTGGAAAAGTTGAGGCCGACGACTTCCATGTTGGGCAGCTTGCGAAGGGCACTGAACAGGGTCATTGTTTTACCAGAACCGGGAGGACCGCAGAGTAGGAGCGGCTTATGCTCAGCCAGCCAAGAATACAAAACATCTTCATGGCGCACAGTATCTAGAGTAGGAATGACAACATCGGTTTGAATGATGGAGTGCGTGTTGACCTCGATAGTTGGCACCTGGGTTTGCCAGGAGTTCCACTCAGCCTTGGGCAGGTTGACGTCAAAATCGATCAGTGAGCTGGAGCCATCAAGAGGCGGAGATCCAAAGTTGGCAAATGCACAAATCTCGTCACCAAACGACTTGCGATCATTGAGGGGGCAGTCGCCGGTAAAGGCCCAAACAAGAGCAAGCAGCAGTCTCTTGGGAAGAAAAGCTTCGATCTGCTCCAGTTCGAGAGGAAAGTCAGAGTGCTGGCCATTATACTCAATCATGTCGCGGACGGCCTTGTTGAGGAGAGAGAACAAGGTAGTGAGCACACGAGCAACAGTGAATTCCATGATATGGTTGTATTTTTCAGACTTTTCGAGGGCTTGCATGACGAAGTCATCACCTTCCAGATAGCCCTGTAGAAGGTCTGCAGCTTGGCTCTGCACAGCGAGCGTTTTGGCAGCGCTCTGGCCAGTGGCGACATTGTCCTCGTCAAGATCCTCAAATGGCACGTTGCGCAAAGACTCGAGGTAATTGGTGATAACCATGCTGGGCGTGACAGTTTCTTCGCTGAACCACACCATACCGCAACGAGAGACGGTAGCCAGAGTGGCGTACTTGAGGGTCTCGACTTCAAACATTATGCGGACGTTGGACGGCAGGTTCAGACGTTCACCATTTGGCAGGGTGAGCAGCTTGTTATCGTCGAGAACACTGTTCAAATTTTCAACCCATTCAGGGTCAACATCACCATCAAAGACGACCCAGTGGCGTTTGGAATCTTCTCCACGAAGGTTATCGACAATCTTGCGCAGAATGCTTGTAAAGAGACCGTCAGTCCACTCGCGGGTCGTCGAGTCGAGGTTACCATAGAGAGACTCCTTGGACATGACCTTGGAGTCAATGACGTGAGAAACGCCTTCGATGCCTTCAACTCGCTGAAGAGCGTCGAGCAGCAGCCTCCAACCAGCAGACTTTCCGCTGCCAGAGTTTCCCACCATCATAACACCGTGGTGAATGTTTTGAATCTGGTACAGCTGGAGGACCTTGGTCATCCAAATGTCAGTAACGACCAGGTGTCTTTCAGCTGCGATGGCACGGATAGCCTCCTCGAGAGCATGCAGATTAGCCGGCACATATTGTACGCCGGGGAAGCATTCGCCCTCGATCTTTGTCATGATGTCGACATCAGACTTGATGAGCTTCGGCGCAATGGTCTCGCGGACACTCTGCACGATGATTTCGGGCTCGACGACTTCTCCAGTGCCAACATTGCTGTCAGTGATACGAGCACGTTTGAGACCACCAGAGCTGACCAAAACACTCTTGAGCGCACGTAGGCCGAAATCATAATGCGCTTGTTTGGAGAGCTGCTTGGCACACATGTCGAAAAACGGAACAGCTTGCTTGGAAAGCTTCTTGGCTTGGTTGAAACCTTGAGAGTACAGCATGACTTCGGCAATGAGTTCCTTGTCGGGCTTGGACATTGCAACACTGCGGAAGAGCTTCTTCAAGTTGTCGGGCAAATTGGAACGGCCTGCATAGCCAGGGTTCATGGTAATGAAGATACCAGTGTTCTCGTTGACGCGCAACTGACGCCCAATGAGGTCAATCTGCGAGTCATCGTTTTCGCCGCCGCGTTTCAAGCCAAGTTGAATGTTTTGAATCTGCTGCGAAACGGCAGACAGAATGCGTTCCTCAAGACGGTTGAACTCATCGAAACAGCCCCAAGCACCGACTTGGCAGATACCGAGGAAGATGCGGCCCATGGCCTGGAAATCAAAAGTGTCATCACAGCAGAAGACGAGTGTAAATCTACCAAGCTGTACGCCAAGCGCCTTGACCGATTCGGTTTTACCAGTACCAGCAGGTCCGTACGGAGAGCCACCAAGACGTTGGCAAAGAGCTTGGGTGAGGGTCAAGAAGCATCGATCTGTGAGAGGTGTGCGAACGAGGCGGTCAGGTACACCGAGATACTCGAAGCCGTAGTTGAGCTTGGCATTGGCCATCTTTATGTGCAGACGGTCAAGGGGAGGGCCCTGAGGTGTGTAGATGTAGCGCATCTGGAGCTGCCAGAGGTAGTGTGTAGGCGCATCCGCCTTGGCAGCAACCAGCTTCTCAATTACGTCTCGCTGGTGGACGCATTCGGTGATCATCTGTTCGCATTTCTTGCGGAGGATAACGGGCAGCTCCTGAAGAACAGTGTCGGCAAGCACACGCAAAATCTGGACCTCTCGCTCAAATATGTCGGGGAGAGTTTGGCCACCGTTGGCAAGAGATTCTTCAACAACCGTCGTCCAGACAGCCTGAGAAGCGAGAACGACGATCTGGCTGGGGAAAGCATCCATGTAGTTGCGGAGCGCTGCAGCATCAATGGCGCTGGACTGCAAAAGGGGAGTGTACTGATCCACAGCCTCTGAAAGAAGTTCGGCAAGGCTAGTTTTCATGCCACCCTCGAGCAAAGCAAGCCAGTCGTTGATGCGCGGCGTCTGTGCCAAAGAAATCTCCTTCTTCAGCTTGACGACCTCACCTTCTTTTGAAGTATATCCAGAGATGATTGTCTCGTCATCCATAACAAGACCAGAAAGACCTGCAAACATCTTCTTGAAGTGCTTGGCAATACGGAGAGTATCGTTACTGTTACCAATCATTTCAAGAAGATCTTCGTCACCAACAAAATAGAACCGAGGGAAGGACACACGTTCCTTCTCGAGGTATTCGCCAAGCGCCTTCTGAATCTTGTTTAACATCTCGGCTAGACGCTCGAGAGACTTTTGGGCGTTGGGAATGTTCAGGACATCAAGCACGTAGGGTGTCTTGTTGGCCTTCTTCATAACAGCCAAGAATTCACTGTTGATGTTTTGGAAGCGACCAGACTCAATTGGAAGGAGATGCTTGATGTCGGCATTGCCAGTAAAGACACCCTCGAGGTAAACCCACTGTCGCTGCACATCGATCCAGACGTCGAACAGGACGTGAACACGGTTCAACTTGTCTTCCCAAGCAACTGCTTCCTCCTCGAATTCCTTGTAATAGGGCGAGTGCTTCATGGCCTGCAGGGAGTTTAGATTCTCACTGCACTTGGCAAACAAATCATCCCAGCCACGAATGAGCCTGCATTTGTTCTGGTAGTTGACCATTTCGAGGGCATAGTTTTGCCAAGTCTCACGAACCTGCTTCAAAAATTCTTCGAGAGCCATTTCACCCTGCGCCTGGGCAATGATATCCTTGACAATTGCTTCGGTAGCAACCAAGTTCAGATCCCAGACATCGCCGAGCGTCATGGAGCTAGGAGAGAAGCGCTTCTGCGGCTTAATCTGCTTGTAGATCTTGTGCCAATGACGCTCGCGAATGGCATCAGACTTGAGATCAGAGAGAATAGAATTGACTTTGAGAAATCCGCGAAGAATGCCCTGGACATGTTCGAATGCAGCATATTGGCGCATTCTGCTGGGCATTTCCTTGGTGCTCTTGATGAGGTCGTCCACTTTGGAGCGAATTTTGCGAGGTTGGACGGCTGTCCAAAGGATTTCTCGGGTTTCGTTCAAGTTGGCCCAGATTGTGGAGAGGTTGGACCAGACAGACTGGAAGTCGCGAACTTCTTCCAAAGTAGCCTCAAGAGAGTTATCCGCGAAACCGGGCAAGTCGAGGGCTTCCTTGGCCTTGATGACTTGCTGTAAATCTTCTTGGAGGGCAGAAATACGAGTCTCGAAGCCGCTCAGCGTGGCAGAAGCAATGTCGGGCTGGATCGTACCAGAGACGGGCTTGTCCTCGTTCCATTGGGCCACAATCTCGGCAATGCGTCCGCTGACGAGCTTGTCTTGGGCAATAATGTTGGCTCGCATAGCGTCCGACTGCTCCTCCATCACACGGGACTTTTTTTCGAGAATCTCCTTGAGAGCCTCCCACTGACTGTCGATTTGCTCAATATGCAGCCAGTCATTGGGGAAGTGGTAACGCTGGCGGACAAGGGTAGATTGGCCTTGGCGGAACATGTCAATTTCAGGAGCCCACAGCTTCACATTTCTCTTGCAGGTCTGGACGGCAGTAATGAACTGAACAGCCTGAGCCGTGGACGAGGTGTCCGAGCTCTGACCCTCGAGACTCTTTCGAGCCTTCTCAATATCGGCGTTGACTTCGCGCATGCGAGTTCCGAGACGGCCAGCAAACTTGATGAGAATTTCCTGCTGCCATTGATCATACTTGGCGTTGACCTTGGTTTGCACTTGGTCGTAATCGATGGTAAGATGGCCAAAGGAACGGCTGACTTCTTGAGTGTCAAATGTGGTTCGCACCTTTCGGATATCTTGCAGGCACTCCAGCCAGCGCGGAAGATGGTCACCAAGCATGTCATAAACTTGCTCGGACTGAAGATCCCAAAGAGATTGGAATTGCAGCCACTTGTCCACATATGCACTGATCTCTTGTAACTTGTTCTCGACAGACACATAGACACGCTGGAGAGTATCAGCACACTCGGTAGGCAGATCAGTGAAGCGAGGCTCATCGGTCATGGTGGTATTTAGACTCATTTGGTAACGAGCAGCCTTGATCTTGCGCAGGTTACAGACGATGCCAAGCCACTCATGCAAATGTAGAAACCAACTAGCTCTGGCGTACTCCATGGGCGGGTCGAGATAGATAACTTGGTTGCGCATCGCTACTTCCAGAACGAGGCGCTTCATCGTCGGTCCCATCGGCTTGGCCTCGTCCTCGGCAAGGGGTTTGCGGCGGGTGCCCTCAGGTATCTCCTCCTCGAACGCCGCGACCCACGACTGAATGGCGCTGTGCAGACGGTCAAGCAGGGCGGCCTGGATTTTCTTGTTCAGATCTCGCACCCAGAATTCGAGGTTGACGTATTGTTCCAGATTTAGCTGGTCGACTGCGGCCTGAATGGTATCAAGTCTCGACTGGAAGGCAGAAGAGTCGTAGTCGCATGAACCAAACTCCTTTAGAGCCTGTTCTACGGTGGTGTGAATGTAACTCAGAGCAACGGCCTTGCTTTGAAGTACAGAGACTGCAGCCGCAAATCCACGAATAAACATTCCGTGCTTGCTTTCCGTATTCTTCGAAAGGCCGTAGTCGTTAGCGCCTGGCAGCAGTGCTCTCGTCTGCCTCTGATCTGTGTAGAAGAGCTCATGCGAGTTGATAAAAGACTCCCATCGCAGAGGAACACCATCGGCAATGAGCTTGTAAACGTCGTTGCGATAACCATTCAGTAGAACAGACTCCTCGCCCATGACAGATATTTGACGGAGTGTTTGAGACAGAGTTCTGACGCTCTCCATGAGGCTGACAGCGTAGGGATAGACGCGCTTGGCATCTTTGGACACAGTGGTGATGGCGTGAGGGACAGAGTAGGACTGCCATGTCAGATTACGAGTCTCCTTGAAGAGGGTGATAATCTGAGGATCAAAGTTGACAGCAAGCTCCAGGATACCGCCAGCGGATCGAACACGAGCGATATCGAAGAGCTGTCCAGAAATCGAAATCTTGCGACGGCCAACATCCGCAAGCCAAGCCTCATAAATGCGTGCGGTATCTAGCTTGTGCTTGAAGAGTTCACTCTCTTCCTGGAGTTTATGGCCTTCCGCGTGAAGTGTCCACTCGGGACCGAGAACGGCCTCTACCTTGCGCATGTAACCGTCCAGCTGAAACTCAATCTGGCGAGCCCAGATAATTGCACCCGAGACGGGCGGCAAGTCACGCAGCTGCGCCATTGCGTGTGCTTCCGAGTGACCGTATTGCTGTTTGAACCTCTCATGGAGACCGTTGATGGCCTGCTTGACATGATCCATGAGCTGGTTCTGATACTCTTGAATGGCGCCGCGAATCTTGGGGCGCACGAACAGCGCGTTGAACTTGGAGAAGACACGGAACATTTCATTTGCCGTCTTGGCAGTTGCGAGGCGGTCGCGGAGACGTGCAATGATGGAGTTTTCTACTCTCGTCGTGCGCTCGTTGTAGAGGTTTTCTGCCAGGACCCAGCGTTCCTTGCCCTGCTCGGTAACGTCCAAGAGATCAACATTTTGCAAGGCTTCCCAGGCTTGCTGAACCTCTTCAACAGCGTCCACATCGCCCATTTCCTCCATCACGATGCCATTTGTGGTAGTCGTCTCTGTAGTTCCAGGGATGGTGGCATTGGGACCAAGGACATTGACAATAGTGCGCTGGAGCTGTTCATGGTTATCGCGGAAGGTGCTAACATAATTGATGCGTGACTCGAGTTCCAAATGCTTTTTGTGAATCTTGATGGGTATAAACTTTTCGTTTCTGCGGCGGGTTACTTCACGAGCGACATTGGTGAAATCCTTGATGTTATCTTCCCACGTATGAAAAATGTCGTCACATGTGCGCATGATTGTCTGGAACTGCTGGTAGTCGAGATTGACCAGCTCCATGCCAGGGAGCAGTCGGTGGAGCACGTCGTCCAAATCGGCAGAGATGGCTTCGACCAGCGGCAGCGCTCTACGGATCGGGTAGGGGCAAATCCTCAACTTCTTGGTGAGATGGTTAAAGATTTGGGAAATAGCTTCCTGAACCTTGGAAAGGGATGTCGCAGACAAAAGCTCATCCAGGGGGAAGTCTCGCATAAGCTGGTTGTACTTTTGCACCTTGTCCATAGCTTCCTTGAGACCAGTATCAGCAGTGAAACTGACAGTCGCTTGGAAACGCTTGGCGTGCTTGAGTATCTCAAGGGTCAACAAGACGCCTTCACTGCGAAGCTGTCCTTCAATGCCCTCCAAAGCCGATTCCATGGATAACCAAAAGTTGACTTCTTGACTGGCGGTGCTAAACTCTTGATTGGTGGGGGATGAAGGGTCTTTGGTCATTTTGGTAACACCCTGGATCGACTTGATCCACGTATTCACATTGGCCTGTAAGCGGTTGAGAAACGTGCTGTCCTGAAGCAATGTGGGCGGTATAGAATCGATGGAGGGTCGGCCATGGCGAGCTTCGGCTTCTTCGAGAGCGTTCTGAACAATGGAGTGGAAGGTCAAGGATATCTCGGGGATGTCGACATTCTGCTGGAGATGGAGGAGACTGAGCTCCAGGTCATTGAGCCTCTTTTTGGTGACGGGAATACCAGTCTTGGCGTCGACATCGGCACGGCCGCGCAGCCCGTTGGCGGCTAGCTGGCTCTTGGTGTTTGCGTCGAAGTATGGTACCAGAGCATGGTGCACTTGCGAATGCAGGACCTCCCATGGAGAAATGCTGGTGCCCTGCTCTCCGACTGCGGCGTTGAGGGCAGCGGGTCCAGGCAAATTTGTGATGAATATTTGGGACGTGAGGGATCGAGTCGGGTCGATGGGCTGCGGCGACTTTAGTAGAACGAGCGAGGCGACGGTGGTGGCAGACGATGTGATTTCAGTCGTAAGTGTGTAGTGGAATGAGGAGGGAACTATTCCAGGCGGCAAGTTAGCTAGCAGCTCGATTTCTTCGTTGAGAGGTCTCTGGCGAGCTTCTTGCTAGAATACGCACCAGCAACGTCGCTTCCAGCATCAACAGCAGAAGAGGTAGCAACGTCCTTTTGGATGTAGAGCACATTTTGGTTTTCGGTAGCAAATCGCGTACAGCGAGCCACCGTCTCGGCATGGCGTGAGCTGCTCAGCAGGTTGCCCGGCTGCTCAAGCTCCTCCTTGCTCGCGCCGAGGGCGACCTGGCAAACGGCGACGAGATGGTCTAGAACGCGCTCTGGCTCGATGGTCGGGAAAGGGGCCGGCGACGAGAGGCCGTTGGGGGCGAGTCCCGATGGCGGTGGTGACGAGACCTCCATGGCGGCGTATTAGAGTAGGGGGTTGCCGCAACAAGTCAGGTCGTTGTCGTGATGGGAGATGCAAAAAATGTCTACGTCGAAATGTGAAGCGTCAAACGGACCATATCCGGTGGAGCTTGTCTCGCGTTCTATCGGGTGTCGAAATTCAAGAGTAAGGCGTGGCAATGTTTGGCATAAACACGAGACGAAAATGATTTGCGAGGTAATACTTGGAGAGCAGTCGCGTCGTCCAACAAAGTGGGAGGCTTGGGCAGGTCCAAAAATCTCAGGGGCGTTGTAAACGAAACGGGGTATCGGTGCCGCGCCTGGGGCAAGGCAACGGCAAGAAGGGAAAGGAACGAAAACGGTGAACTTTCGGTACACAGATCCAGCCCAGTGGGAGAAAAATGCCGGTTTGCGCCTGTAAGAAGGAGACGTATTAGAAGAATTAGGATGTTTGCGTTATGCGCGGGTGCGATGCTGGAAATGGAGGTGAGGTGTGATGGGATGGGTGTGCATTACTGCTGCAAGGTCGGTACTCCAAATTAGACAGTAAGTAGATGAGAATTCAGGTACCGAGCTTGGACAGACCCCGTTAGGCTGCGGCAAGGTACGCGACTTGCAGTGGGGGGCCGCGACCTGCATCGCGCCGTCACGCATGTACAGATTAGCCTGTAGGTACCTCCTTGCTTGCTTGCCTACCTAGGTTTGGGAACTGTGGCTTGACAGGCTGCGGCGGCCCAACTGATAAATTGGTCGTGCGCCACACACCTGTCACAGCATTGCATAACCTCTACGGGATACATCAAATGTCAAGTATTTGGCCCTCTAATACAACTGATATCAGCCATTCAGCTACATAAGCCGGCAAAGATACAAGTACACCTTTCACTTTGTAGGCGATCTGAAAAAGCAAAATATAAACAAATTCTCCGCGGCAATGATACTCCTCGGCTTGGAAGCCGAATGAAACAAAACTAGCCTGATCAAGCGTCCGTCATATATAAACCTGAACCCTGTCCCGGCCAACTCATACTTCCCATCTTCCCAACCATAGACTTGCGGCTTTCCTCCGCACGCATTATCGGTAAAGATGTATATACTTAATAAATATCAAATCCATTCCCAAAGATTTCCCGAAAACTCCGATACAGCCAAGACCAAAAGAAAAGAGATAGAGTAAAAGACACGAGACAGAGGTTCGATCAAATTACCGTATACCGTGCACAACCATGTTTCCGTAGTGCTTGTTCCAGACAGGAACCCTCTTACTCATTGCCCATTTTTCTTTCACTTGAATCCATCACAGTTCAGGGCAACATATTGCTTCCGCTCGCGCCTCCTTGCTCCTGTCCAGCCAGTCTTTGACGTTGAACCATAACTCTTTCGTTGCAAATATCGATAAACATCTCAAACTTTTCAATGAGCTGCTCCTTTTCCTTTAGCTTGGTCTTGAGCGCATCAATCTCTTTTTGCTTCTCTTCCTCCATCTTCTTCATATCATCGCGGGCCTTGGATAATTCACGCCGCAAGTCAGAGCGGATCCGATCCTCAGGTGACTGTGCGGTCTTGTATATCGCTGGCCGATTTTCAGCAATGCCCGAAGCCACCTTTGTGGGGTTGCGGTTGATGGCAGCTCGTGCATTATAAATGTCCCTTGGAAGGAGGTGACACTCAGGGTTTTCAGTTTGCAAAGCTTGCAGGGTTTCTGGCACACCCGCCCCTGTTGTTGCTTTCCAGTTAGTGAGAGTCTGTAGATGAACGGCGTCAACGAGCCTACCATTTTCTTTAAGGCGCTTGACCTCGGCGACCATTTTACTGTCCAATTTCCGGGCAGCAGGATGATCAGAAGGTCCTTCACTGGGGCCGTGGTTATGCGACAGATGCTGCGGGTTGGGTCGGTATCGAATGGTCCACTGCGTGCGCTGCTCAATGGCGAAGAAGCCAAAGGGGCAGTCGCATTTGCGAGACGAGGTCTTGCGCTTGCGAAATTCGGGGCTGACACGGCTGGGGGGCTTTCCGGCCCTGTCGCAAACAAATAAAACCTTTTTAAGTCCGGGTACCGTCTTCTTTGAGCGGCCAATGACAATAGCATAACCGACAGAAGTACAGTAACGGAGAACAGCTTTTTGCACGGCTTCTAGTGTGGGATAACTGCCGCCTTCAGGTGGTGGTGACATCATTTCACCCATAGGTTGCGAGGGAACAAACGAAGGGTCGTTGCGAAGCTTGGCATCCAGTGATTCAGGATCTTCGGCCGCTCCCTGATCTTCCATCTCAAGATCCCCAACAGTGTGGTTCTCCTGTTGTTGTGGAAGCTGGGCGGGAGCAGCCTGAGGAGTGGCATGGGTCTGTTGCGCCTGAGGCGTGCGGCTCTTTGCCTGGTGCTGCAAAGACTGCTGCTGGCTCGAAGGGCCTGGTTGCTGCTGCTGCTGGGGAGTCGGCTGCTGCTGTGGTTGCGGCTGAGGAGTACGCTGTTGCGGCGGAGGCTGAGGTTGTGATTGTTGCTTTTGCTGTGCCTGCTGCACTTGCTGCTGCTGTTGAGCATGCTGATGAGCTTGCTGCTGTTGTTGCTGCTGCTGTTGCGCTTGCTGCTGCTGCTGCTGAGCCTGTTGTTGCGCTTGCTGCTGCTGTTGTTGCGCTTGTTGTTGCTGCGCTTGCTGCTGTTGGTGCGCCTGTTGCTGTTGTTGGTGCGCCTGCTGCTGCTGCGCCTGCTGTTGTTGCTGAAGTGATTGGTGAGGCTGGTGCAAGGGGTGGCTCTGATGCGCGGGATGTTGGTGAGTCTGGTGGGCGGGGTGGCCTGGGTGGTTTTGATGGGATGGGTGAGGCTGGTGCTGTTGGCTTTGATGGTGGTGAGATTGCTGAGCCTGATGGCTCTGTTGGCTATGGTGAGCCGTCAAAGGATGTGTGGGATGGCCGGGATGCGGGTGCTGCTGGTGCTGGCCTTGCTGCTGGTGGCTCTGATGCCCCGGGTGCTGCTGCTGCTGGTGCGGTTGCTGTTGATGAGGCTGCTGGTGTTGTTGATGTTGCTGTTGCTGATGGTGGGACAGGATCGGATCGTGCTGAATTGACTGGCTCATGGAGCCGGGAAAGAGCATCGGTGGGGGGTTCGACTGTGACATTTGCTGACGAGAGGGTGCACCGCGCTGGCGCTGGGCGGCAAGGGTGTTGGGAACATGGGGATTCGGGGCGCGTGAAGGTCCATTGGTAACATTGCCACCCAACTGACTCGAGGTGAACATGTGTTGATATGTGCCTTGCTGTGGCTGCTGCGGTGTGTAGGCGTGAGACTGGTAAGGAGAGGCGGCGTGAGGTGCAGGCGACTGCTTATTGGGCTGATTCGGGTGGGATGGCGGAAAGGCGGTGCTGCGACGGAGGCCAGCCTGTGGGAAATTCAAGGCAGCGTGCGCGTTGGAGCCAGGCGGCCCCAGTGTCGACATTTTGCACGCAGCGTGTGTTGCCGAAGAGAAACGTGTCGATGAGGAGGAGCGAGTACGACGCGACGGGCCAGACTACAGGCGTGGTTGAGTCTGTTTTTCTGTTTTTTTTTTTTTTGCTGGAGGCGAGGCTATGTCACGAAAACGGCTATCGATATTGGGGCGAGCGGCACCTTTGGCGATGGTCGAAAAACGATTCCCACGTGGCGATGAAATCAAGCAAAGGCCCGGTAGCAACGCGAAGCAAGCGATGAATTTGTTATGCAGATGGCAGTCTTTGTCCACCCAAGGCGCTCGGGCAGACCGCGTTGGCGGGGACAGGATAGGGCCGGGCGAGCCCACGACAGCGAGGCGAGGGATTTCGTGAAGCAGATTGAGTGGCGGACCGGCGGTTGCAAAAGGCGGTGCAACGAGAAACGGGCGCCGCGACGGCGGCAATCGAGGCGAATATGAGAGGGGAGAATAAGAACGGTATGCTTTTTGCCTCGAGCCAACACGGTTATTCTGAGCAAGAGAGTTGAAAAAGAAAACCCCCTGGAGCGTGGACTCTTTTTTGGGGGTGTCGATAAATTGGAATGGGCTGCTGGTAGACAGGCAGGCGGCAGGCTGGGCTGGTAGGCCGGGTAGGGAGGTAGAGGCGTGGAGGTTGCAGCGCGTGGCGAGAGGAGGAGGTGTGGGCAAAAGGAGGAGTGAAAAGAGGAGGGAGGAAAAGGGAAGGGGGAGGGGGATGGGAGGGAAAAAGTATGAAAGGGGGGAAAAAGTGAGAGGGTGGGCGTGTGGCAGAAGACACGGTGCCACGGCCAATGTGGCACGTAGATTGGCACTGGTGATGTTTTTAGGTCCTTTTAGGTGCTTTTGTGTGTTTTTAGGCGTTTTTAGACTGGTGACACAGCACCTAGAGCATTTTTTAGTGGATTTAGTTGAACTGGTAGCGTGTGCTGGGCGCTGTAATGGGATGAAATTAAAATAGGTTGAAATCGGGCTGCTGGTCCCTATCATTTATTCATGTTATTCGTACAGAAAAAGAGGCCTGGGCGCCGTCTTCTTTCTTCTCCTCCGCCACTGCCTTTGTCGCGCCTCGCTTCCAAGTTCCAAGGCTGTCAACAATGCCATCCAACGTTATCCATCCCCATCAGGCCCACCAACCAAGACCCCTCTAATCAGGTCCAGGCCCCCAGGCTCGCCTCTTGTGGCTTTTTTTCTTCTTCCCCATCAACCTAAATATCTGCAGGCTACCTATGCACTTGCCACGTAATTAACTAACTAATGGTGGTACTGAGTAGATACACACCGACACCTGGGCTTGGCCGATGATGTGCAGGCTGTGCGACCACTTTCCATCAGCGGTAAGAAAAAAAAAATACTCTCATCATTTTGATTCAGTCTTTGCCGTCTGTACAGTGATGAATATGGAATTAATAAAGGGGCAACGCCGATTCAGCCAGCGAGTGACCCAGTCGCAGATCAAAACCACTGAAGAAAAATCTACCTAGACGAATGTACCGAAAAGACGATGCAAAACGCACAGGGCAGATGTTTGAATAATTGCTCATGCCTCGAGCAAAGTTTAATCGTGTACCCCTGATCGCGTTCAATCTGTCAACTCGACAAACTCCATCGCAATTCCGTATTTGGCGGTAACCGAGGGCGGTACCGCTGCCGTGCATCAACATGCCGCCCGTCGTCGTAGTAGTGATTAATAATAGTCTTTCCTCCACACCCATCACGGTAGCACATGTCAGACGTTTTGTCTGCAGCAACTTGTCAAAGCCGCTGGTCATCTTTGCCGACGGGAAAAAAAGAAAAGGAACCACACCCACGATCTACCAGTGCCCGCGGCGGCTGCTCCCCCATCCCATGTAATACCTATCTAACGCCCATCACGGCCGGAAGAAGAAACCCAAGCACCCGAATTTAAGCATTTTAAGCGCCATTTTAGGGGGGTGTGTGTCTCGTGGCTCCCCAGTTGCATCCTCGAGTTTTGTCTGCGTCCCAATGTTGGTGTGTTGGCCCCCCTTCTCCGGTCCCCCTACCCGGTACCATCTCCCGGAACTAAACCTCCTGCTGTGCCTCCATGTTGGGATGCATCTGCAAGTTCGACGGTTGCAAGTGCACATGTGTGCCCGTTGCCTCGCAATTTATCTGCCCGCACGCCTGCAAATTGTATCAGAGCAAAATGGTTTATTTGTTCCTGCAAGATAAAACTGGTCGTCATCGTGGAACGAGCATCGAGCGGGGCTGTATTGAATTAGGCAAAAATTCCACACGCCTCTAGCTTCCTTAGCTGATCATGTCAGCACATGTTACAGATAATCATTCACATCTCAAGATGATAGACGGGATCCTTGCCGCCACCCATGTATGCAGTCACAATCTCAACTCTACAAATTGATCCGGAATGCTTTCCACATCATAAACACACAAACCAGCATGTCCCTCAAAGTCACCCCCCTCCCTCCGACTGCACTCTTCATTTGCCATCCACCTTCATTACCCACAGAGGGTCGCGCGGTCTCCTCGCCCCGGGGCCTGCAACACCACAGCACACCCACCAGTGTCGCCTTGTGTTTTTGTGTGGAGCCACCTTGTTCAGCCCAACACCCCCCCCCACAAGCTTGCCCAAGTGCCGTGGCCCGCAAAGCAGCCCGCACGCAAAACAGTCCGCATGCAAATCAATCCGCCAACCCGCTGCCCGTTCATCGAATTTGTTTCCTGTACAGATTAACTATTAATATGTATGCTGTCAGGCTGTCACTGCCGAAATACCTCGAAGCCCGTTGGTCACCATCGCAGTGCGCAACACCTGGGGTCCCGATTTCCCACAAACGCTCTTTGCATGTCCCATCACACATGCATCCATCCACCCCCCCAGATGAACCCATGCCCTTACTTCACGTCGGCAGTCTGGCCGACATCAAATCCCATGCATCAATGTACAGCGCAATTTTGCCATAAAACGTATTTGCAAAGACTCGTCTGCTTTCTTCTGTTATACAAAAACACAGTGAAAAAAAAGCCAAAAACCGCCCCACGCTCAGCCATGTATATGATGCAAATCAACGTGCTAGTTACCCGTCTCCAAACAAAAGGACTGACAAAAAAAAACAAAGAAAGAATACAAATCAGCATGAAAAGGATTGCAATAGTTGCCTCGCAACTCTCGACCCATTTGCCCCGACTACCACCCCTCTTTAAACCGCCTCACTTACCTTTTCTTGCTTTGGGTTGTTCACAATAACCTGTCGCAGTATTTTGAGTTTCTCTTCCGTCACACGAATGGCCTCCTGCACCTCGCGCGCATCCATTCGTGACTCACGAAGCCTCTCCTGCATTGTACGCGGCTCAACCACACGCTTCCTGATGCCGTGACTGTCTGAGTCCATCTGCCCCAGGCCTGTTCGCTCCTCGAGCCACTCCCACAGCTCACTTTCCTCTCTGCGCCACATCTCTTCGTACGCTGCCAGTCTCAAAGGACCGTACATGTCCATCAGCTCGCCCCGCCCACCGGCACCTGCGCCGAACCCGCCCGCCGGTTTGCTGGGCGAAAAGCCGAATCCGAACCACGACGCAACCAAGAGTCCCACAAGCAGCCCGTACATGACGTTGCCCGTCATGATAGGCCCTAGAATATCGAATATCGGCTCCAGTATTCCACGGATCGGTTCCAACGGGCCCCAGCTCGTCTTGGACGCCTCCTTCTTCTTGGCAAAGGAATCCGACCCTTCGTTGGCAGTCAGGCTGGCTCTGCCCTTTTTGCCCTTTTTCTTTCCCTTGCCGCCGTTCGGAAGCGTATTGGACCGACCTCTAGTCGTCACCGCCGCCTTGACCGAAGCAAACAGCTCCTCGCAAAATTTGGCTTGGCCGTCATTCACGTTCTTCTCAATCGGGCCTTTGATCCAGCTCTTGCCAGTCCACTCCGTCGTGTAATTCACTTGCACCCTTGTCGCATTGTTCTCAGCCCATGTAAGGCAATATCTGGTTTTGACCGTAAACAGTGTCCCGGACGGAACTTCGGGCGTCCGTGTCGATAGCATCAGTGTGATTGATTTTTCAAAATCGAGGCTCTCCAGGCTTTCCGTCACGATGCACTTTGTCTGTTTGGGACCCAGTGAAGCATATAGGGGCTTAATATAGGTCCATATCCTCGTGTTGTTGTCCATGGTCAATCCCCTCTTCTCGTCAATTGTCACTTCAAGGCATTTCTGGTCTTCAGACAACCATTTTGTCATCCAAGCCGTTGATCCGGAGCCAAAGAGCAAGCTGTAGACTTTTCCCAGCGGAGCAGGGATGATGTCGTCACCAACAGTCTTGTCGAAATGCGTGCTGCCATCTGAGCACTCGGTTGGCGCGTGTGTTGCTGGGCCTGGAAAATCACTACCGGGTGCTGGCGAGGTTTGACCATCCTTGGCGCCGTCCGCGCTTGCACCATTAAGTGTAGTCATACCGGACACTTTTCGACTCACAGCCTTCTCATTGTCCGCATCTGCGCCGACACCAGCTTCTGTTGACTGGGTGTCCACGTAAGCGCCGTCCTCCTCTTCGTCATAAAATTCTTCGTCGTCGCTGTCACCCTCAGACTCAGAGCCTATAGGAGTCTCATTCTCCAGACCTAGGCCCTGAGGCTCATCGTCCACCTTTTCTGTCTTGTCACCACCTGTTTCTTCAAGCTGGACGCCGTTAAGTGAGCTCTTGAGCGTGGGATGACCCAACTTCCAAATATTGACAATCAAGTCGTAGGTAGCGTCTCTGCTCGTGAAACTTGCGAAAATGTGCTTGGCGTGCAGAGTTGAAATCATCAAGCCATTCTTGAAGACTAACGCCGTGCTTCGCTTCTCGACCGATACAATTTCGTCAAAGCTCATGACCAGCGTAGTCGTCCATCCAAGAATATTGCTGCTGAAGCAAAGATGACCCTCGGAGACGTACAGACGGCCGTGGGCCAGAATTTCTCGTTGCAAGGCGCAGCTGTAGTCCTCAATGAGATAGTCATCGTCCGGAACGCTCTTGAAGAAAGAGTGAAAGTCGCGATTTCTCTTCTTACTAGCAATAGCAAAACCCGTGAGCTTGGGAGCACCCAAGGTTGGTGTTGGCTGCAGCGGAACACCCGTGGGAACACCAATGGTCGCACCGGTAGTCACGGAGCTGCCTCTCTTCCTATGGGGCTTCAGTGCGCTGCGTACACTTGAGCTTCTGTTGGGACCGGCAATTTCGGCTTGCGATTGTGATTGTGCGATGTCGTCGCCGTTGGCTGATTCAATGACCGATCGTGGTCTACTGCCTGGTTCGTCGCTTGGCGGCTCGCTATGGGGTTCGACGGGCGCTGATTCAGATCTGGCGCGGGTGTCGACAATATCGGGGAATCTAGCACTGGCGGGGCTAGCAACATTGTTGGGTGCATCTGAGAGGCCAAGCTGGCTGAGGCTCAGCTCTCCGGCACCCAGAGTTTGGATGGCCGAGCTGCGCTGCACGTTTCGTGCTTGTGACTGAGCAGCTTCTTTTTTGTTCTGTTGAGAAGCCGTACTGCTGTTGTCTTCCAACTGGTCGACGGCTTCCAGACTTCCTGTTTTCGAACTTGGTGCCTTACCTTTTTGTCCGGTCATGCCAATGTTAGCGCCGGGCATATTGTTGCTCAAAGTCGTCGCTGCATTTTGGGCAGCGGAGATGACGGAAGAGAAAAATCCGGTTGCGCTCGGCGTTGAGACACTATTCTCCGCCTCTGAACCCGGGGTCAGTGGCGCCGATGTGATGTTGGACAGCTTGCTCGGCCCAATAGCAGCCCCTCCCGACTTGCTTCTTCTATGAATGTTCATGCTTCGTGTGGGCGATCCAGTTTCGGCAGGACTCTTGGTTGCAGAGCCAGGAGAGCGTTTGTCCGGTGAAGAGGTCGGAGCCCGGCTGGAAGCGAGGCCAGCGTCGGTCGGCGTAGGTGGCGTGTTGACAATAACAGGGCCCGGCTTGTCGCCGTTAGGGGGGGTCCGGGGCACGTCGACCTCGATATTGGGGCGTCCCCCCCGAGTCTCCCGATCGGCGACAGCCAGCTTGGCAGGCGCTGGCAGACCGGGCAACTTGTCTGACGAGGCAGCGTCTGGGGTGTTTGCCTGTTCGTTGCTGGAACCCCTCCGCCAAGGGCTGCGGCCGTTTCGCGACGAGGGCCGAATGTTGGGCGACGAATCGAGGTGAGCAGCCTGGACGGCAGGAGAGGAAGTGGTGAGATAGCCAACTAGTGACGGGTGGTTGGAGGGGACTGGCCGCACTGGTCGCAATCCAGATGACGGATGTAGGCTGCAAAGACGATGTTAGAAAACGCAGGAGCCAGTGTGCACTGCAGGTGTGACGCCAAGGCAAAAAAGACGAGGGACGAGAAAGCGCCCGACAAAAAAATGGTTAATTCAAGATGTCGGAGGGAATTGACGAGCGATGTTTCAAAAGGTACTCGAGGGATTGCTTTGGCCATGTCAGAAGCTGGCGTAATCACAGACGCAGCTGGCCGAGCAGTACGAGAAGCAAGCAGGCTTATAGGGTGGGGGGTTTGGCCACCAGCCTGGACCACGCACGTTGTTGCAGTCGGATAGGCACCGAGTCGCACCCAGACACCTAGAGACGAGCTAAAATAACAGCGACGCCGCGCCCGAATTGGTGTCCAAGCCCAGCAAAGGCGAGCCGAGTGTACTGATAGATAGAAAGTCGCTTGCTTTCTGCGCGCCCCTCTGCAAAGCAAGGCAAGGCTGGGGCAAAAGGTGAGAGGAGAGAAGAAGAAAAAGCAGACCAACTTACGATTCTCCACTGCGGTTCGCATCTGCGCCTGACTCGTAGTATGCAAAGCTCCCATTATCCGCATCATCGCTATACTCGCGGTCGTCGTTGAGGTCGTCGGCGTACAGCGACTGGTTTCCGCTAGACGGTGGCCTGCCCGTCGTCGCATCGTCTATCGTATCTCCGTCGCGCGTCTTACTCCTTTTGCTTCGCTGCTTGCGTCGCGCCGCCAGCGACTTGGGCAATAGCTTGCCCAGTCCGTTTTGGCTCTCCATAGCTGGAGCGTGCCAGGTACGAGTACAAGATATGAAATGTTTGAAAGAGAGAGTTTGTCCGTTTGAGCTTCCCCTAGCTCCGCGTTGTAGAAATGACAACCATTGCCTCCTGGCAAGGGTGGTTGGGTGGCAGTCTATCCATAGGTACTCACTGTAGTTTGCTGGCAGCCCCTGCAGTCAATACCTTTTTAGTGGGGTGGATTGGACGACGCTGCTAACCAGAATGTGCTAATAAATCACGGTGTAGGTAATAATGCCTACCTAATAATAGTACGACCATTTACCTGAACGAACATGTCCTCCACTTGCGTGTGTTGGACCACTGTTGGTCAATCAAAAGAAAGGCCCCTGGCGAGGGTTGACCTCTTTTGTCAACACCACCTCGGATAACTAGTTCAAGCGTGCCTATCCAGTTTGCTAGTCTTCTCAACGCCAACGTCTAATATCATACCAAGTAGAATAATGCCCACGCTGCTATCAACGTCGCACAGCTATTCGACATCGTGCCGTCATCATTACCCACACTATTCCTTGGTGCCTTGGCTTGATCTACTCTACGAATTGCGCCGCCGCCACATTACACAAAACTTCGAGCAATATCAACAACTATCATCATTGCTTCATTACCTAGCTAGATTAGACCCATGGTCGCTATGGAACAAATTTTCTAGCAAAGCTTTACAATGCTCAAACAATCGTGTAGTATTCTAAACCTTCATCCTCACACAGTTGCTTGTTACATTTCCTCATCCGAGTCAAATGACTCATCATCGTCTTCATCATCTTCATCATCTTCACCATCTTCATCATCCATCAAAAAGTCCAAAAATGATGCTCCAGGATGCGATTCGCCGCAGCAAGGACAGATGTTGCTGTCCGAGTCTGAATCTGCACTGTCAATTTCATACCCGCTAAATCGGGAAAACTCGGTCCACTGTCGTTCGTCGCTGTCTCGCGACGTAGGAACTCGTTTCCAAATCACACTACCTTCTAGTCTTGTTGATGTCGGATGCCCCTTTTCCTCAGGAGCTGGAGGAAGGATTCCCAGCTTTGGTCGATGCCATCCAGTCAGCGGACTGTCGTGGCCGTCATGCCCATCATCCATCTCATCGTCTTCTCCCTCTTCCGACTTCCACGCGCGAATGATCCTTGCGCACCACTTGCTACCAGATAGCTCCTGCAAATGCTTCTTGTGGGCAACAAAGGCAGCTGGCCCGTCCAGGTAAAGGCCTTCGTCCTTGAGCATGCCGCTCAGTTCCGCCGATGCCTTCATTCCAGCGTCATCAAAAGGCATCCCAGTAACCTGCAATTCGTTGAGCGTGCAACCTAACTCGTGAGATGTGATTCCATGCAGCTCAGAGCCTGAAAAGGGAACAAGTTCATCGGAAAAATTGACAAGATCTAAGCGAAGAACTTTCAAATTTGGTAGAAGTTTTGGCCGTGCTTTCGCTTTGTCACGATGAGCGGCATCGTATGGAGCACGCAAGGCAGCTAAGAAGTCCACGATCTGGCTCCAGGTATAACATCGGAACCCACCCCGAACAAGGAGGGACTCGCGAGGGCGCATATGAACCCGAAGAGGCTGATCCTTCTTCAAATCTGCATGATAGCCAGCCTCCAGTTTGTGACGGCGGCGTTGATCATCATAATACCGCGCAATCACGCGCAAAGTGATGCTTTGGATAGGGTGGCGGAAGCGAGCATTGAGCTCGCCGAAATTTTGGAGAGCCTGAGGACAAGTAAAGACGAACCGGTTACATTCCCAAAGAAATTTCGTACCCTCTGTATGCATAGCACTAGAAGTGGCTAGAAAGTGGATGGAGATTTGATTCCCCCGCTCTCTTTCCAATTCGGATATATTCTCCTGGGCAAGCGAGGACAGCGGATCAAGAATAGGGTATGGGCTGGTCATGGCGAACTTGAGAATGCGAAGCAAAACCTCTGTTGGCAGTCGAAGCCCTGCCATTTCGCTGCCCGCGTTTGATGAACGAGTTTTGCGGCGCCCGGGCTCTACAGTAGACAAATGAGTCTGTGAGATCGTTGACCAAGGAATGTTGTGCTGTCGAAGCAGCTTTTTCAGTCGCTGATTTTCTTGAGTCAGAGCGCGATTGGACCTGTGTAAGGGTATATTGTAAAGCGCTTCTGACTGGTCGTCCTTGTCCCGGCACTCCCAGGGCACAACATTCTAATCCCGTTAGAAAAGGTCGTTTGCATGAATAATTCAGTAGACTTACTGCACTCATCATGGAAGCGGAAGACGAAATTCCCCCCTAACGAGGTGTAATGGGATTGCAGGGAGATGTGCTTGAAAAGGAGCAAAATCGGAATAGATCAAGATCACAAAAAATTGGCAGACTTTGCAGAGCGAACGGTGCTCAAGATGCTCTGCGGAAAATATCTCAGGTGCCGAGGTGTGTAGATCGCTGATGCGCTCTCGTAACGATCTGATGAAGAGAATACTGGTTATTGGTGAGAAAAAGAGATCTTGAATTTTCTTTCGGTGAATGATGATTAATGCTGCTGATTCATCTGTGATTCGAAACCGATGTGGCGGTCTGTTATTTGTCAAGAGCGGCGCACTCTGGAGAATAGATGTTGACCTGCCTGTCCGTCATTGAACAGGCTCAACAAAGCCGAGAGGGCGAGAGGGCCAGTCACTGCAACGAGATGGCTGCGCCGCTTCAAAAAGACGACTGGTCGAGGGAAAAAAGTGCGTTTGAAGGAGTATGTCGGGCGAGGGTATGTCGGGCGAGGGTATGTCGGGCGAGGGTCGGGGCTGCTCTAGCGAGCGGGATAATGTACCTGATCTTATACTGTCGGCGGTTTGCTCCTTCCTTCATGCAGTCAGTCGCCTGCCAGCTGGCGGGGAGCGTGCTGGTGTAGGCTCACGGGCTGGCTGGCAGCCACCAATCACCTGACAGCTTCTGAACAGTGATGGCGCACTGTACGCCGCTTATTAGGTAGCATTAGCGAGCTGGCGGCACGCCATGACCGATGAATCGGGTTTTGTTAAAAGGGGGCAAAAAAAAAAAAAAGCTTTATCGAACTCAATAGTTCTTTTATTATTAGATACCATCCCGGCGTGAGCCTATCTGCTGCACGTTCAAGAGGGGCACCTTGTTTAACCTTATACAGTTGGAGTGACACTGCACAGGTAGAAGCAGATACCAAACGCGATGCTCATGGCAAGCCAATGCCACCGAATTAATGCTTTCCATATTCCTCCTTCCATATTTTGTCCCACTTCTCTTTGTCAATGGCAAAATGGCGGACAAAGTCGCTCTCTAGCTCATGCGCTCTCCTGCCCAGGAGGACGAGGCTGTGGAGCGGTGGACCAAGCTCGTCGTCTTGCGTGCACAACTCTTCCAATGTGCCTGCGACAAACTTTTCAGTCTTGCCGCCAACGCGAGCTGCACCGATTGCTAGCGAGTCGCGGCTATAAACTCCTTCCTTACGCTCTTCCTCCACCTCAATCATTTGCTGGGCGCATTGGCCCACCGTCATGTAGCGAGGAGGCTCAAAGATCATGCGGCCGCGCGCAAGATTCTCCCAGCTCTGTTCTTTGACTTTGATGTCAACCAAAACAAGCGTATGCAGCCCTATTTGGCGGTTCTCCTTGATTCTGTCGTAGAATGAGGAAGGCCTCCAGTTGTCCGTAAAGAAAACCATGGACACTGTCTGGCCAAAGTTGTACAGCTGAAGACCACATGCGCCAATGCCAGACATGATGGAAGCATTTGGAACGGTTCGTACGGGAATATTGAGTTCGCGAGCGCGGAGAACGAGGTCCGTATGAGTCGTTGCACTACTGTTGTTAACACCGTGAGCGTTGTGGCTGCAAGAGAACCAACCCAAAAGGATCTCCAACGACTAGGAACGCGACATCCTCCACTTGCGCATTGCGCAGAATTTCGTCGCTGTTGGATTCGACCATTTCTCGGTCGGCAATTGTAATCGGACGCTCATAGTATTGTTCCTGCCCAAGTCAGCAAGCTGCGTTCGAATTGCGACCCGGAGACTTACTAGAACCGCCTGATCAACGAGTAGGATGCTAGTGTATGCCTCAAGATAGATACGCGAGGATCTCTTCACAACCTCCAGACCCTTGACAGTGATATCTGTTTCATCAGACAGCCCAAGGCCGACCAAGTACAACATTTTCGCTCGAAGACAGTCCCGGCCAGTTTTTTTTGTTGACGTCGAAGTGCCCCGCGGCGGGGCATACGACATGAAGAGAGTCGGCGACACTAGCGCCAGCATCCCATTTTACTGGGTCTCAACGCTGAATCTAGATCCCTATTTAGCTCGGACTGTGCTGAATTGTCCTCCAGCCAAATACCTATTTGCGTCACGATAACTTCGCCGAGACCCCAATCAGCATCATGTCTAACCCGAAAAACGGCAGCGCGTACGGCGCGCCCGCTGGCGATACCGATTTTCGAAAGACGTGGGACCTCGATGAATATGCGGAAAAAGCAAAGGAGCGCGAAGCCAAGGAGAAAGAAGAGGGCAAGGCCAGGTACGAGGCGAAGATGGCTGGGAAAAAATACTACAAACCCATGACTGGCGACGAGACATATACCTCTGCGCGCCGAACTGTCATAGATTTCACTGGCCAGGTGGGAAAAACACAGCTGGTTGGTGCCGGTGCGGGTGTCGGAAAGCGCGGTCGCGGCGCGGGATTCTACTGCGAGGCGTGCGACCTCACGTTCAAGGACAATCTTCAGGTGCGCATTCATCTCTTGTAGTTTATGCGCCGTTACTAACCAAACCTCGCAGTACATTGAACATCTCAACACGACGCAGCATCTTTTGAATGCTGGCCAGACGACCGAAGTGAGACGCGCTACCGTGGAGGAGGTTCGGGATCGGATCACGTTTTACGTTAAAAAAAGAGAGGAACTAGAGAAGGCTAAGGTTACCAGCCTTCAAGAACGACTGCAAATACGAGAAGAAGAAAACGAAAAAGAGGCGGAAGAAAGGAGGAAGAAGCGCCGCGACGAAGCGGAAAAGCGGAGGTTGGAAAAAGAAGAGGCGGCCAAAGTTAAAGTTGAATATGGCGAGGATGTAAGGATAGAAGGCGAGCATGAAGAGGACGACATGATGGCGCAAATGGGCTTTACTGGGTTTGGCACGTCGAAGAAATGAAGACTGGGGAGCATTCTCGGCGCAAATTTTTAGCATACATTACGATACCCCGATACTTGCCTGAATAGTATCATTGGAGAATACAGAAGCCATTATAGCTGTTCGTATACTTGTTTGAATCATGTTCAGATCGAATAATCTTGTTGACGATGACATCTGGACAAATACCACGATCTATGCAACACCCGTGTAGGTGGTCATCGGTGGTGGCGAAATCGCCTCTTCTGTGCCAGCAACGAAAACACACCACAGCCTCGAGTTCTTGACAAAGTCCAATTAGAAACTTCTTGAGCGACAGTCCGAAGATCCGACTCTACCGCCATTCGCCACAAGCTCAGCTACGGTTTTTCCTGTACTAATAAATTATCGAGGGACCTGATAGCCTTAAGGCTAATAGGAGTACTTTAATAATAATACAAAGATGTGGAAGGCCGGTTCCACACCTCTTGAACTTGCCCCGCGCGCGCAGAGAAGGTACAAGAAAAAGCAAGACTGCCTACAGAGCAGCCCACGAGCCCGAGCCAGACATCGCGCATAACGACGCTTGCAAAACTAGCAGAACTACCTGGGAGCTACCTTTATTATTACCAAGAGCTGTTCCACCACAGACAAGGAACCGCATCCGTGCATATAACGTACCGCCTCAGCATGGCGGGACCCTTATCAGCCGCCGCGTCGCTTTTGCGGCGCCAGCTCAAAGAGATGCAGGTCGGCAAGGACATTCCCGGGATATCGTGCGGCCTCGTCAACGACAGCAACATATTTGAGTGGGAAGTCATGCTCATGATAAGCGACGACTGCAAATACTACGGAGGTACGTTTCCTTGAGAACTGTTTGCTTCGCTGCCGCCGCCCTCTCCCTCTTGCGGCACAAACACGGTCTCGTTGCAACACCCCCCCCCTTGGCCCATGCTAACCGTCTTGTTTCCTTGATAGGAGGCAATTTCCGCGCGCGCCTCGTCTTCCCGCCCAACTATCCGCACATGCCGCCGTCCCTGACCTTTCAGGACCCGATCCCCTTTCACCCCAACATTTACGGAGACGGCAAGCTCTGCATCTCGATCCTGCATCCGCCCGAGGAGGACCAGTACGGCTACGAGGCGGCCTCGGAGCGCTGGAGCCCCGTACAGTCCCCCGAGACGATCCTGCTGAGCACCATCAGCCTGTTCCACAGCCCCAACGACGAGAGTCCCGCCAACGTCGAGGCGGCTAGGATGCTGCGCGAGGAGAGGGAGGGCAAGCACAAGGACTTTCGCCGGCGGTGCCGGAAGTGCGTGCGGGAGAGCCTGGGCGAGGACTAGCGAAGCGGGAATCGTGCAGAAATATCCTGGGCCTGGAGTTATGTCATCAAAGAGGCGTGGCGTTGCTGTATTTGGTCTGCTTTTATAATATGTATGGACGTTGGCCCGAAGGAACACAAAAGTGTTGTAGCGCTACTATGCTCGCACTGCTTTTGCATAGTGGCAATCATGGTCATAGCGAGAAAGCGCATGGATTGATATTTTGAATGATTACATGTCTGTTACTACTCTTTTCCCAGACCAACAAGTGGTGCAACAACACGATCCCATTCTTCGTCCCAGCGTAGGAAGCCCTCTTTGATGGCTCCCTTTTTGAGGGTGGCGAGCTCCTCGGCGCCGTCGCTGGCCAACAATCTCTTGAAAAGAACATGAAGCTCAGAAGCAGTCTCGAAGCCGCAACCATTGACGCCTTCTTTGACGAGCTCGCCGAAGCTCTCAAACTTGGAGTAGGCCGCAACAGGTAGGCCAGCACCGAACATGTCGACAACCTTCATGGGCAGATCGACGCCAGACGAAGACTTGTGCAGGGAAATGCCGAGATCGGCGGCGGCCAAAAGCTGAGCATAGTCGCGGTTGGACAACCAGGCAGAAACGACCTTGATGCCAGGGAGCTGACCGCCGTCGGTGAGCTCCTTGATCTTGTCCAGATATATTTGTCTTTGAGGGCCCTTGCCGGTGATGATGGCGAGAATGGGCGAGGGGGGCTCACTCTCATCGTCCACCTCGCGAGGGCTAGCGTATGCGACGAGAGCGCCGAGAAGAATGCCAAAGTCCTCGTCGGCAGTCCAAGAAGTGCTGCTGACAATCAGACGGACGTTGTCGTCGAGAATGTCCTGAGCTTGAGAACGAGTCTCGGGGATGCGCATGAGTACCTCCTCCCGCTCTTTGCGGGAAGTAATGGGCTCAAAGATGGCGGCGGGGCGGTCATGGAGAGTGTGGACGGGCTTTCCCAGCCCGAATTTGCCCGTCTGCAGCTGCTTGGCCATGGCGTCGGTGACGGCAAGATTGACGTTGCAAAGTCGGCGCCCAAAGAAGAATTCGTACCAACGGTAGAGCGGCACAAGAGGCGCGTAGAGCTTGCCTTTTTGCGCGAGGATGGTGTGACCATAGTTGTGCCAGTCGATGATGACTTTGCTTCCGCGCATCCAAGCGACAAAGAGAGCCACATGAAAGGTCGGTATTGAAGGGGGATTCTGCCCTGGTTAGAAGCAACGGCGGTAAGACGATTCGGTCTGCTTACTTGGATGATGATCCATTCAGCGGCAGGGGCCGTGTACATCATAGTCTGAAAAAGAGTCCAGAACTGCTGAATAACCTTGGCAGGAATCTGAATGAAAAAGCTCAAGTTATTCCAGGCGAGCCACTCAGGGAGAGGATCGAGAGGATAGAGTGTGGCATTGGGATTGCCAATGAGGTCAGGATGGCGAGCCGTTTCTACCTTGGCGGTTAGCAAGTCGCTCAGATTCGACATTTCCGAGCTGATCAAGTGATGCCAACCTTTGAGAGCAATAATGTCTACCTTCTTGCCATGCTTGGCGATGCTGATGGCGTGGTACTGCATGCGCGGGCTCCGTCCAATGTCGCCCAGCACGAGAATTTGGACGTGGTTGTCCTTGGGGTCTTGAGCAGAATAGTATTTTGTTGGCCAGGAGTTGCGCAGGCCCCGGCCAATGTAGACGAGGAACCTCCAGCCATAGTTGACGAGAAAGACAAAGAGAGCGCCCGCAATGACGGACAATATGAAGGGAATAATCATGACGGGCGATTGCGCGACGATGAACGTCAATCGGCCGCGCGCAGGTGTGTCGTAGGTGAGGCGATGTGGCAGAATTGCCGTGATGCTGGGCTTTTGCTTAGTTACAGCGTAGGTGAATTGGGTGGGCGTGGTGGAGAGAGCCAGCCCAGGCGTTGAAGGCGCTGAAGGTGCTGAACCTAGCGGCTGTGGTGTCCGTTGATCACCTCGAAGGGCCCTGGACTGAATTCCCGCCTATCCGCCTGCACCGAGTTGATTGCTGTTAACAGCAACAGCTTGACAGCAATGATCAAAGATGACAGTTTTCGAATGTTTCGAGACCACCCAGTCATGACCTTTGATTAATACCCAGCCTTCCCACGCCTTCCATTAGGGTCCATATGGCTGGCTTTCTGCACGCCCGACAAAGGAGCACGCCACTCCAAGCCGCACGTTGAATCTGGGCTTGCCGCCTGCCATTCTGGGGCAAGCTGGGGGAGTCTTATCTTGACCACCCGACGCCTGGTGGAGTCTAGCTTGCAGCGCCGCAAGCGCAGGTCGAGGCCGACAGGCTGCTCAAGGGCTCGCTGGGGGGCGGCCCGTTGGATCTTTTGTACTTTGCTGAGTATCGAGCGGAGGAGGCGTCTTGGCCGAGCCAGTAGCGCCGGCGCGAGACGCCAGAACCAAGCCTGGGCCTCTCCAGCTGATGCCTGTGACGGGCGCGCTGGTATATAAGAAAGCTTGGCAGTGAATTGGCCCGAGCAAATGCTTCTTGCGAAGGAGATACGTGTTCGCTTTGCTCAAGGTACAAATATGATGCTGAAGAACAAGACTAATGTAGCATTTGGCCTTCATGAGGACTCGAAACCCGAGCAATCATCTACCCGGTCATGAGCCGTGATGTTGGTGTTGTCTGGAGGATAATTCTGAACTATTTATAGTACTCGAGTAACTCGAGTAAGGGAAAGCCAGGCTGATTAGAACCAACGATGCAGTTGTCGAGGAGACTTTTGATGATGATAAAAACCAACAAGTTGAGGTGGTACCTTGCCGTTCTGGGTTGGACAATACTTCCAAATATTGTTCTGTCAGACGTTGGTGAGATGCAAGAGCAACAGAAGCTAGTTGAAGAGACCACATCAATGGAACCAAGGAAACAGGATTGAGGAACCATCGGGGTTAGCCACAAACTGTCGCACGCGACTTCTTGGTGCTTGGCGGAAAATAGCAGTAGATTATGGGGTTCCTGACTAGCACAAAACGGACTCTTGGTCGCAGATTGGCCCTGGCATGGATCTCACAACTCATGTAGACAGGTTGCGCCAGCGATCATTGTGCGACAATTGGTTGCAATGACAGGGCATCCAGTGGCTTTCCAAGCTTCTCCAGTAACTAGTATCGCGTGTCCTTTGCGTCCTCGGTCTCTGATTAGTTAATCATTGCTCGCTACAGGTTCATGCTGATGCCGCCCGAGGAAATTTGGAAAGATGAATTGCACTGGCTCTGGCTCCTACACTCCAATGCTAGGTCATGACGGACTCAGTGCCACTTCAAGGCGAGACAGCCTGCCGTCTTATTGGGGGTGGCTTTCATCAGGCATCTGAGTAGCCGCAAAGCAGTTTGGCCTCAATGCGCTGCTATTTCTCTCGCCTCTTTCATTATTGCTCCTCAATGCGACACAAACTCGTTTCAGCTCCTGCCCTTCTTTTTTAAACTTTGGCGGGCAGCTGATTCCGCCCGTCTTGGTTCTCAGAACGACGACTTTCCCCACGTGCGCTCCTCCACCTCCCGCGCCGAGTTGCTTCCCAATCCTGCCCCCTATTTCTTCGTGCTGAGTCGCCTGTCAAGTATATCTTGGTGTCACTTTCGTCCTTTGAAAAACACGGCATCTCGCCTCGGTCCGCACTCTCAAGATCATTGCCGTTTCTGCTATCCCGACATTTATGTAGTTGTCCAACGGCAAACAACGTTGAGTCCATTGAACCGACCACCAGCGACCGACCCGCCACTCACCAGCTCGACCCGCTTTCGGTCGCCCGACGACACGACAGCGCCAATTGTCCGTCATTTGCCTTTCTGGCATCATGGCTGCTCCCTACATACTTCCCTCGTCCGCGCTGCCTCATGCTTACCAGAAACACATGCATTCGCACTCACAATCGCAGTCGTCGCTGAGTGCCTGGAGGGCTGGCTCGACCGAGAATCTCGCTCCCGCCATCGAGGAGCATCAGGACGAGACTTCGAACGACCACACACACTCGCACACGCACTCGCACTCACACGCCCACCATGCCCGAAGCGGATCGCATGTCTCCAATCGCGGTGCTGCTCTCACCAGAGACCGTCCGCGGCCTGCCTCGCTCGACGTCATGGACGGCTGGACACACGAGAAGACCATGAGCGGCAAGAGCATCATAGCGCACGATGGTGAGCTCACCTCGGCGACGCCATACTCGCCACCACGACAGATGCACAATACCTCGCACACCATGCCGCACGACGCCAATGCCGAGCGCTCCATGTTCACCGCGGCTCTGCTACCATATACCGCCAAGTTTCCTATTATCCATGCGATAATGACGGAAAAGGACTCGAGAAGAATCTTCTATTTCATGATGTGTGTACTCGACTCGACACTTGTATTGCTGTCGTCGTGTACTAACCGGCTGGCAGACTCAATTTCAGCTTCATGGCTGTTCAAGCCTTTTACGGTTACCTGACCGACTCGCTTGGTTTGCTGAGCGACAGCATTCACATGTTTTTCGACTGTGTTGCCTTGCTTGTTGGCCTCTTGGCCGCCGTCATGAGCAAGTGGCCCCCTAGTCAAAGATTTCCGTATGGCTTTGGCAAAATCGAAACACTCAGTGGCTTTGCCAACGGTATCCTACTCATGTGAGTCATCCACCCTACTGCTTGATGATCTGCGCTAAACGTTTCAGGCTCTTGAGTTTGGAGATTGGCTTTGAGGCTTTTGAACGACTTTGGGAGGGCACTAAAACGAAACGACTCGGCGAGCTTTTCATCGTTAGCTCGCTCGGTCTCGCCATTAATCTCGTTGGCATGATGGCTTTTGGCCACCACCATCATCATGGTCACAGCCACGGCCACTCGCACTCCCATTCACACGCCCAAGACCACGGACACGACCACGGGCACAGCCACGGGCATTCGCATTCGCACGACCTTCCCGAAGCCAAGCCTAGCGGAGGATGTGACTCCCACGATAACGAAAATATGCACGGAATTTATCTGCACATCCTTGCCGATACGTTAGGCAGTGTTTCAGTCATTGTCTCTACGGTGCTAACCAGTTTTTGGGGCTGGTCCGGCTGGGACCCCCTTGCTTCATGCTTCATTGCCATTCTGATCTTTCTCTCGTCGCAACCGCTTGTTATCTCCTCCGCGAAGCGGCTGCTACTCAGCGTACCAGAGGACACCGAGTACAACCTACGCAATGTCCTCGGCGGCATCCTCCAGCAGCGCGGTGTCGTGGGCTACTCGGTGCCCAAATTCTGGAAGGACGACAGATCATGGGGTGACGAAGGCGACAAGCTTGTCGGTGTTGTTCATGTTACCATAGGTTTTGGCTACGCCTTTGAAGATGTACGTGATCGCGTACGCCACTACCTGCTCAAGGAAGGCATCGATGCCGTCGTGCAGGTCGAGCGCGAGGGAGATAACTCGTGCTGGTGCTCGCGCGAGCGTGGGCTGACGCAACCACACACGCCCAAGTCGTTTTAGCGGACGCCTTTGACGTGTAAACACGCCCTGGGTGTTTGGCCCAGGGCGAACGTTGTTTGGACAATAGCACCGCAATTAGAGACGGGTATTTTGGATGATCGCTTTTGGAATGGTCGCCACTTGGATGGCCGTGTTTTGGATCTAAGCAGTTTGGCCTGATGTAAGAGTGAAGCATACACGGTTGGACATGGCCTGGCGGGCTGCCAGGCTGTGCGGCGTAATGGCTCGGTATATAGGCGTTTGCGTCATGTGCATATTTTTCCTCATCTTTTTTTGACGCGTTCATAGGTAGAAAATGTACATTCTGTTTGCATAGCTGTCCAGGGCCCGAGATGCAAACGAACGCGTGCAAACGCCCACCAAGCTGGCGTCTCTCCACGCTTTCCCCCATGACTGTTCGCATCGCTTTCTGCTTTCTAACTCCTCGCCACGCATTTCCGAGCTTACGAGTTTGTCTACCATACTCTTGGTACTTTCTGTCCATTCTGACCGCGAGCTTTCAGTGACTCTGCACAGATATGGAGATTCCGGATGGCTCCATGTACTCCAACAGCCTTGAACCAGGCACGAGCCGCAACAAAGTTAGATCTCACGAGGAGATCAAGTATCGCAGCGGCAAGAGCAGCAACTGCAATCAGCTAGGGCAAGAAGTGTGGTAACGTGGACAAGCTCGTCGGCACTTCCAAACGCGGTGCTGGTTGTCGATTGAACAACCTTGACATTGTCGACGTCAACATCCAACATGTCAACTCTGCACTGCGGCTCACGGCAGCTCACGATAATCTCGCCAATGGAATACATCGTTTCGCTTCTCTGGCCGCCGGAGTTGCCAGTCAGAGGAATATGCGCAGCAGACTTTGTGAAGAGACGGCTTTTTGAGTGGCATGAATTCCTCAAGAAGGGAGCCAGGGGCGCCCATCTGCAAATGACGAGCGCTGTCCAGGTGCTGTCTCTCACGGCCAGTATCGCCGGTACTTGGTGGTAATGGGTGCGAACAACAAGCAGAAACAGCGGCGAGAGTTTCTCCCAGACATGGGATATGCTATCGAATACCACTTCTCAGCTTGAATACGAGTTGAGAAACCTGCCCGCGCGAATCTCGTCGGAGATGAATTCAAGGCTCGATTTATTTGTTTACAGAGACTGTCATTCTATGCTCCTACACTTCAAGAAACTAGTTTACTGTCACGAACAAGTGATGAGAGACGGGCATCGGCTCGAAAAGAACAACGGTTTCGTGGGAAGAAGGGTGGGCACCTCCGAAGACAAGACCCTCGAAGCGGATGCGCTCTTACATAGAGCACTAGCCCAGGAGTCCTTGGTCTATGCTCACTCGCTATCTGCCCAAGAACTCCAGCAGGTTGTCGCATTTGATCTGCCGAATGCTCAGAAAGAGGGCTGCGAGTCACTGGACATAGCCCGTGACGCTATCGCTCTTGCTGCTGCCCGCAGTCCCCACATGAGAGAAGAATTTGTCTTCTTCGACCACGGTACACGTGCCACTACATGGCTCGATAGAAATCTTGATATGTGTGCTCGAACATATAGCATTAGCTGGAAAGACATGGTGTGGAAAGGTAAACGCTGTCAGCAACCTCCAGGACTCATCTCGGATAGACAGTTTCATCATGTCACGCTCTACGACGTCACCATGAAAATGGTCCACGCGGGTCCTAGAAATCAATGTGGATTGATCGCATCAACGGAAGTCGCGAGACTCTGACCGGCAGATCTACATCAATGTCAGCCGGCCCAGTTTGCCGTCGCCCTTGCGGCTAGAAATTGCTCAGCGAATTTCCCGACATGGACGACTACATGCAGTGCGAAAAGGGTGAGATGTCCCTCGAGGTCCGGAAAGGCAAAGATCCTCATCTGTTCCTGGTAAATATCACGCTGATGTCCGCCGCCAATGCGGAGCTCGCCAGGGTCGCTCCCCACGAAGTGGACAAGTCCCGCATCGAGAGCCGCACACGGAAGCGCCGGCTGCCGGAAGGAAGATCATTTTTCATCATTAATACGCGCTCCTCGGCACGCGGAATCCGGATGCACCAGTGATGGGATTGGAGCAACGTTATCATAACCCGCCATACGCTGGGCATGTTCGTGGTCTTCTCGGCGAGCCTCAGGCACCGCTCGGGCGACAACCTGCGCATTGTCGGCGGCTATCACGCCGGCTTCCAGCTCGTAAAACTAGTGCATGGTTGGGACCAATATTGCGACAAGTGCCATTAGGGTGGACACGAAGGGAATACTCGCGCAAATACCCCGAGATGCATCTTTTGCGCAGGTGGAGTTAAGCACCACGCCGGCCGTGATTTTTCCCGAGCTTAAGTAGACGCAATTCGTAATGAGGATTGGTGCGAGGCGCACAGCCCAGTGGATAATGTTTTGCGTGATATCTCTAAACTCCTTCGATAGTCTGACCTGGCTAAGAATATATGTGCTGTAAATATGAGTTTTAGAATCTACGAATGCGTCAGGTACTTACTACTTAACGTCTTGAGAGACTATGAGTACTTGGTTTCTCAAGCCATACCTGAGATTTAAAAGCAGATATATTAGCTTGCGGTTTAGTACTGTATTCTGCTGATATAGATTTATCAGTATGGAATCCCGATAAGGGGGGTCCAAGATCCAAGCTCGATTCGTGATGCACGTCAGCATTGGAACGCACGTTTCAATCTTACTTTTCCGCTCTCGTTGTGGAACTTAAGGCCTGATCTACCATCTGACGAGTCAAACTGGGAGGATCATCTGGCCGTCGATTGGTGCGTGCCAGACGGCTCACAAGGCTGATGCCCCTCAATTCTACAGCCGAAACGGGCTCGCCGCTGAGCCGGGGCGAGGGTAAAGACGGATGAGAGCAAACGGCCGAGGGCCAAAAGGTGAAACGAAGCGAGACAATGATGCCAGAGCTGATGAGAAACCTTTCGCTTCACCTGAATCAATTTTCAAGCCTGACACTGAGGACTAGGATGTGCTGCTGGCGTGCTCGGCGTGGGGGAGGATGCGCCGACGACAGCATTGTCAAGGCGGCCTGGCGGCGGCCCGGGCCCGAGGCCCAGGGAAGTCCAGATACAGGCGCGGATCAACAAGGAATGGCGCAAGTAATAGAACCGAGCTTCACGTACTACGCATGGGCTACACCACCCAGAATGGGCCGCCGATATTGACGCGACCGGTCGACTCGTGAAGAGTGGGTGGCGGGAGTGCGTTTGCGCTCCTGCCGAGGTAGGTAGGTATCCATTTGCCATGACTTGTAAGTGGGAGTATCTCGTTGATATTCGATTTCGTTTTATTTATCCCACCCCTGTTCATATGTCAATGCAGGTTGTCGGCCAATGATGCACAGACATGTTTCCAGAAGCAAGGAGTTGTGAGGAATCCGGAGGCTCGAGTTGCCGGCAAAGAGAAACGGTGAGGCACCCCTGGTACGTATGGTAAGATGATGACAGCCAAGCCTCGACAAGTCAATAACAGGATAAAGCGAAAAGCGATATTGAATTAAGGTTAATATCTGCGCCAATGTGTCTCCGCTGCAGGTACATCAAGACCAGGGTTGCATGTGGCTGCGGTTGTAGTAACCCGGCGGGGGTTAATACAGGTTAATACGGTGGTGGATGACGGAATTTACAGCGGCTGACAGGAGATGACAAAGAGTTGCAGGGGAAAACAGGAGAGTCCAAGGGAATGCAGGGAATTACAATTTACAGGGCGATTTAATGGCAGATTTACTATTTAACAGGGAATGTCGAGTTATCGCCGGGGCAGACACGAACGACGTTTGAACTGATCAGCTGGGCAGGGGGGTTAGGGACAAGGTAGGTAGATTAAACCGAAGCAAAGGAATGCAAAGGAAAAAGAAAAGAAGGAAGAGAAGAGAAAAATGGAGGGTCAATCAGAACAAGGTCCCATTTGTCTTACGTGTGTTGGGAATTAGTGCGCAGGATATTATAGTTTCTGCGCATCTTGTGTGGTGTGGTGTCTGTATACCTATAAGTACAAGTGGATTGTGGTGAGATATAGGTATAGGTACCGAGGAGATGGATACCTGTACACCTGCATATCCGGCAATGGAGACGGGGTAGGCTGTGCTTTGATGACCAGAAAAAAAAGAAGAGACGGAAAAGAAGAAAGAAAGAGGAAGAATGAAAAAGAAACAGGGATGACAAGAGCCAAAGACTGCCATCAGGCCATGAAACCGGGGACCAGCAAGGTAAGAAACAAAGTTGCTGCACAGAAATTCTAGAGGCATTAACAGAAGCACTAGAAGCAACAGGGGGGAGCCGCAGGGCGGTGTCCACTACTCCTTATTGATACAGACACACAAGATGAAGGTAGCAGACGGTATTTAGTGGCAGGTATGGAGATGGAGCAGATTTTCCCTTGTTGGTGTGTCGAAACGTTTTCGTTTCGGTCCGAGGCAAATGGCCAGTCCTTTTTTTTTTTTTTCTTTTTCTTTTTGCATTTTTTTCTAAATAGGTTGTTTGCTTGTGTTACAGGTAGGCCGCCGGTTATTACCAGTATTAGTAGTCTGCAGATGGACCACAAATCGTCGCCGCGCCCGTGCTCATTGCCCATCACGCCCATCACGACCACTGCCGCGCCATCCATAATTGATCCATAAAGAACCGCTCTTGATTGCCATTCAAGGCATCTCTTCTGTCAGTATCTACCGAGGGAATGAAGAATTTTTCGTCTTGTTTTTTCTCTCTTTGCTTCTCCTAATACTGCAGTCTCCCCGCCTTCACGACTGCCGTCCAGCCTCCAGGCACAGATTTTGAGGGTCTTGCATAGTGGGGCGGGCGTCTGGGTGCGCCTCGTCTTGGGATTTCTTGGGTGTCAAGAGGACAAGGCAAAAAGAGGCTAACGTCGCAACTGGTTGAGAGGAGAGGTAAAAAGAGGCTAGAACTGGTCTCACTCACCATTTGACCATTTTTCCTTGTCGCTTATCATCCCATCCCTCCCCCCGCCGCCCAACTGCCATCGGTAATGAGTGAGAAACCTCTGGTAATTGTACCGCCACGGCGCCAGACTCCAGTGCAATCGAGACCTGACAAGGAGCGGGAAAAACAATCATTTGCGCTTTTAGATGAAAGAAAAAAGGCAGAGACAATTCGCACTAAACCAAGACATCAAAGACCCCCCCCTCTGTTGTCGACATCTCCTCGGGCCGCCTATCATCGTCCCTGGCTTTTTTAGCCTGGCCGATCCAGACTCCAGCCGAAATCACGTCGACATTTTTTTTCCCTTTCCCTCTCGCCCTAACCATCCAACAGCCATCCATCCACACATCTCCTCTTCTTCTCCTCCTCCTCGTTCTCCTCCATCGTGCTGCGGGGCACTTTACCTCTCTCTGCTTGGCGCCGGCCCGCCCTCTCTGATCCTCCGAATTCAAAATCCCCTACGCCATCATCGCTCATCGTCTTTTCCCCAAACAAACACCACCACACTCGCCTCTCGCTCACACACAACGCAGCCCGACCAGCCGCCTCCGCACTCGTCATCGACGGGCCAGCAACGCGACGACCTGGCTTTGGCTGTTGAGCCCGTCGCTGCACCACCACAATGTCCAGCGCCAAAGCCACCAAGAAGAGCGCCTTTTCCTGCGAGCCCTGTCGCCGCCGCAAGGTTAGTTCGTTTGCCTCCTTGTCCCTCGCCTTGTCTGCCAGCAGCCGGCGGCTCGTAGCCTCCGATTCCGCCACCTACCGCCCACCACGCCCACGCCCAAAATCATCACCCAGCTAACCACAGTCTGGTTCTTTTCGCCCGACAGGTAAAATGTGGTGGCGAGCAACCCATGTGCCAGAGATGCTCCTCGCGCAACGATGAATGCGTCTACAAGCTGTAAGTCGCTCTTACTTACCCCCCTGTCTTACCCTGCCATGTGCGCCGGTGCCGCCATTGCCTGCCCAACCAGACCGCCTGCCCGCTGACACCAAAAAACCACCCCGCCAGCAACCCCACGCTCTCTTATACCCAGCGTCTCGAGAAGCGCATCAAAGAACTCGAGGATCAGCTTGCTTCAGCATCTAGATCCCCCCCTTCCATCACCGCTTCCGCCCATTCCAGTCCTTCCACTGCCAGCACCGGTCTGCACGATGGCCGGTCGCCACCCAAATCTCATCCCGACGAACAGTCCTTTAGCCGCAGCTTTAGCAGCCTCACTGTTGACGACAAGGGACGCATCACATTTGGCAACGGCGCCTCCGCCAACGATCGACCGGCAAGTCTCCATTCAAATGGCTTCTACACTTCTGCCGAACTCGACCAGTCAATACGAGAAAGGCTAGTCGCCAATGCTATGCAGCAGCGCGCCCTCGAAACTTTCTCAGCCACTCCCGTGTGTATCATCCCATTGCAAAACTGTTTCATGTTACTAACGCCCATGTTCAGGAACCCTTTCAATATTTACTCAACGTTCATTGGTGCTGGATTCAGCCACTCTTCATGTTCATTTACAGGCCCGCCTTTACTCGTCAGTCCCCAGCTCTCTACAAAATGCCCACCGCACCAGCTCGACTTTGATGCTAACCAGGCGACAGGTGATATGCAGACTATGGGCCAATACTACTCGCATATGCTCCTCAACGCACTAATGTCGCATTCCGTAAACTGGGGGAGAAACGACCCCACTACGCGCCTCCTCCTCGATGATCACTATGGTGGTGGAGAAATCTTTGGCAAACATGCACGCAGCATGCTGTTTGAAGACATGAGGCGCGGCGCTTGCACCATTCCGATGGTGCAAACCTTGCTGCTCCTCAGCTCCGAGGAATGCGCCTTCGGCAACACAATTCAGGCCTGGACCTACAGTGGTCTCGCCTTCCGACTCATGGACCAAATAGGCGTATGCTTTGATGGCCAGCGATATCCCGGCTCTGTTCCCCTTAACGAGGAGGATATCGAAATTCGTCGTCGAATCTTTTGGAGTAGCTTCTTCTGGGACAAGATGCTGAGTCTGTACATGGGTCGAATGCCGACTTTGCATCTCACCCCTGCTTCGCCACCACTCGTCATGTGTATGTCATGCAAAGCAATTGTCATCTTTGTCCTGCTCACACACGCTAACATGGAACTGCAGACGACGATTCGGCTGAAAACGAACCTTGGCAACCCTTTGGCATGCCACCTGATGGCAGAACATGGAATTACCCGGCCTCGACTGCGCATTCGGCCACCTGCTTCATCGCCATGATTCGGCTTTCCCTCATCTTCAACGAGATTCTGCTGCACATGTACGATCCCATCATTCCAAATACCGAGATAGAAATGCTCGAGTGCTTGGCCATTCAGGGACCCGCCCTGGACAAATGGTGGGATGATTTTCCTCCTTACCTCAAAATGGACGCCGCCAATCTCCCAGCCATAGGGCCCCCAACGCACCTCTTCACCTCCAAGTAAGTCGCAGCTAGACTCGACCCGTCGATGAGAAGACGTTTGTGCTGACACTCGGTATAGCTGCATATTTCACACTTACAAGATCCTTCTGTACAGACCTATGCTCACACGTCAATACGCCACAGACATTGACGGCCAGCTGCCCTGGAATACCTATCTCATCAATTGTGTAACATCGGCAACCGCCACAATTGCAATCTTCGATCTCTTTGCCAGGACGTACAGTATAAAATACTGCGCTCTCTCGATATCGTACAGCATGTATATTGCCGCATCTGTCTTCTTGCTCCAGGTCCAGGCTATGCCGAGCGACTCCCAAGCCATCAGACGTCTGGATTATTGCCTCCACATGCTGCACAGAGTCATGGTATTCAATCCAAGTAAGTGATGGCGAACCACATTGTGAGAAAGTAACACGCTAACAAGTTTGTGCAGTCATCGGCCGTTCGACGGATCTCATTTTGAAGGAGCTCGTTGCCATTGGCATTTCGTTCGATGTTGTGGCCGGCTGCCTCGTGGAAACCACGTCCCGTCGACCGCTTGCCCCGCAAAACAGACAGCTCTATCAACGCCCTCTTGAGTCGACCACGGAGCTGGCTGCACAGTCGTCGACCCACGCTCTGTTTTACTCGACGATTGGCGACGACTTCGGAACCGGAGCTGTGCATACAGATGTATACCACGCCATGATTGGCCTGGAGCCGGTGACTGTCCGATTCTGCACGCTGGACGACTGAGTATGATTTACTGCAGTTTCATTATGTAAGCGGAATCAGGAGCAGGCCAGCTCAGCAACGACAAGACGAAGTTCTCATCGCGCAGCCATGCCTTGAACTTGACGTTTGAGCCTATCGAAACTTGTCGAGCGCTCACACAGGTGTGTCAATCAAGATGTTGCAGAAACGGGAATCTTAATGGGCTCGGCCATATAAGCGAGGGCGGTCCTGTTTATATTAATGCCCGGAATGGGCGGAGCAATACCGCTCTTGCGTGCGGATAAAGGTGGGCTGGAGAACAGGCTGAAGGCTTGAAGCACAGGCGGGGACGCTAGCTCGGCCAACATCCGAAGCCGTGGACGGACAATCACATTCGCATCGTGCATCAACGCGGAAGTTGCCCGCTGGATATGCGTCGAAAATCATTTTGGGCCTTAAATCCGGATTTCAAATGGCATGTTGGAGCACGAATGCGACGCTGCACCCGAAGATCTCATGCAGCGCAGCTGTCACACCGCTCGAGTGACACTGCATGCGCCCGCCGGCTCTCAGAAAGAGCAGGACAACTTGGAAGTGAAGGCAACAATTAGTATCGCTATAGCTCATGGGCCAAAGCGGGAAGTACGGGCATCCGCGTCTTTTATCGGCGACGCATGCACGTGGATGATAAAACAGTTCGCCGCTCATTGGTAGTGAGAAGAGCGACGAACAATTTCATCACCCACAGGGCATGCATGGCCCAAGGTCACGTCCCTCTCGGCCGATAAAAGGTCCGCGCCCCCGAAGTTATACAGCCTGATCAGCCTTTTCTCCAGACAACGCCGCCTCCTTTTCTCCCGGGGTCCGCGGCTGAACATGAAAACGTTTGTGGCGGCGATCAATTTACATACATGGTGAGGAGGGATGGACGGCTTTCATGCGCTCTGATGTAGCGGAATTTGGATTGAGTCTTGTGTGATTTCTCATGTCTCAAGGTGGGGGGAATTCGAAAAAAAAACTAACTAACAAGGGGGCGTTTTTTTATTTATCAATATCCATGAGACGAATTACGGACCAGACACTACGATCAATACATTTCAGCGTTGCTTTCCTACCTCCCCTTGATCTCTCACACACCTCGTCTTGCTCGTCGCTCGGCAACAAGGTTTCATATAGCTTTCTCTCGCGGAGCTTCACCGACATGCATGTAGCAGCGCTCACAGCCTTGGCGTAAGCACAGGGCACCACACTTGTTGTTCCTTTGCACGAGGTCGGCCGCGAGGCTGTGCGAGGCGTGTGGCGAGGACGAGTTGAGCCCAAATGCAGGTTGACACGCAAGTAGAAGGAGCGTTGTCTCTGAGCGCTTTTTCATCCACATTCGATGTAATGTGACTTGACCCTCTTTCTGCATCTTCTGCAGAGACAAGCAATTGTCGACTGGCTCCCGACGGCCGCAGCGATTCAATAGTAGAGCGCATAGTAAGTTTGTGCTTTCGGTGAAAACAATCAGCCAATCGTGCTCGACAGCAGAAAAAGAGCCTCGCTGGTGTGAACTCAAGACTTGTCATGTGCATGCTTCTTGACTCCCTATTGGCCACGTTGCAGACAAAGGAGTCCTGTATACCTTTTCTTGCACCTCAGTCCCTTTTTGTAAAGGACCGCGTTCGTACGGCTAACTTTAGTGGACGAAATTTGTCCAAAGTCAGACAACACGAGGAGAAGAGTAGCGACGCCTCATACAGCCTCACCATCTACGACGGCGGCGGACACGCGGCATTGTTCCGCTCACCGTCTGAGACAAGCGAAGACCGACGCTGAACTTATTGTATGACATTGAAAAGCCGCAGAGGGAAAGAGGAGGAGGGGGGGGCCAAGACGTGGCTGCGGACAAGGGCTGGTGTGGCCAAATGGGCCATAACCACACGACAAAGAACATAGAGCCCGCCCAAACAATTGGGGCGAGGTTGTTTGACGAAATTAGAAGGCTCTCCGGTTTGATGCTTGGGCCTCTTGCACCTTGTTCATGATTTCTCGCTGTTTTGTAAGGTTGTCAACTAGAAGTAGTCGAAAGCTCTCTCTTCATCCTCTGACTTGCATGACGTGTTGGAGGCTTTCACCGGGTTCGGCTCTTGCTCATTGGACCAGAGCGATGAATGTGGCGCTTGAGAATCATTGCTGCAGCATTGTAATTTCGTACGACCTGACCCTGTGACCGTCCAGTGAAACTCGAGAGCCTTGGCCGCTAAAATGGCCTCCCCATTCAGGCGCACCATCGCTGGAGGGGTTTAGGATATGTGAGTCGGCGGCTTTTGAGGGTTCTTTTCACCTGGTTACCCTTTATCAAAGAAGTGCTCAGTGCATCTGGCAACAATATTCCAAAACTCAGTGTTGGGGGGCTCTGCTCCATGTCTTGTTGACAGTACAATGGGCGGCCATGTACGGAGTAATAACACAAATAGCAAACCATGCATCGAGTTCTCACAGCTGATAGCTACGCACTAATAAGACTCTTGTAAAGACCTCGTATATATCATGGCGATCTAATGGCAGAGTCCCTCATTCTGGCAGACTAGAGACATGCCAATGATGCCACAGCGGCGCTCAAGCCAGGATGCGTCGGTTAGCCGACTCTTCCTTCCATGCTTTTTTGTATCTCATTGAACGTATACACATGTCTATATGCTCTAGAGTGAGGGAGATGGGGGCTGGTGATGCACTCGCCAGCTAGTCGGCCTATGGTGTAGCCACAATCTATCCTGAGGGACGAGATCGAATGCATAAGCCCGGCCACTTGGAAAAGGTTTCGACCAAGTCACAAGGTGTCTGAAATCACCGGATTTTATATGAACACGTTGACTCAGTCAGGCTTGCATTGCTTGCGTCAAAATGACAGCGATCTCGTAAAATATGCGATCCGTGAGTTCTGGAACGAGAAGATAGCTTCCAATCGACGCAAGGAGACACAGCCCTCCGAACCCGAACCCGACTTTGCCGTTGAGATGACTCTCGTCGAGATTGATCATGTAGGAGGTAATAAAGTTGAAGATGGTGCTCATAACAGTTTGAGTCACCGTGGCGAGAGTCATCAATTGGGTATGAAGGGCTGTGCTGCTCGTCTGTGAAGGAATAGTACAGGCCATGGTGCCGAGGGACAGGAGGAAGAAGAACGCTCACACAATTCGGCCAGAAGTGCATGGCAAGCGGTTGCCGCGCATCCGCGTCAAGCTGATCCGGAGAGACTGCACCACACACCACAGAACATGGAGCTCCGCGTTCTTGTCCAACAGGGCCGGGCACTGCCGCGGCTTCCTCAAACTCAACCTCCGCCTCCTTGACTGCTTCTTCCGGTGCCACATTGGCAGCCTCGAACAAGCTTTGGGGAAAAACCATCCATCGTAATGCCGTCCGCGGGCAGTATACTGGGTCGCTGTCATCTATGGAAGAATGCACCGATAGTCAGTATGACGGAGGCGGAGGTAATCCAGGCATGTTATCGACGACGCACGCAGTACTCTCGGGCGAGCTCCAGGGCCGAAACTAAGATGGATCAAACAAAGACGGTCAATGTTGCCTGGCCACACTGGCATCCTCGAATGAGCGGGTCGACCAACTCGCAAAGAGTGGCGTGAACACTTGCCATGGTTACGACTAGCCACTTCGCTCTCGTTTCCAGCAGGCACGGATTACTTTCAACTATATTTGCTACCTAGTCATAGCTCGCTTGAATCCAGCCGTAAATTATTGCCTGTTTAGGTCCTTTCCTCTCCGGACTAGACATGGAGTGTCTAATGACTGCTGCTTGAGATCCTCACACGCTCTTCACTTCCGGAGTGCGGGGAGAGACGCGCCAGTCAACCCTTGCAGCTACGATTCAATATTAACAGCCCTGATTCAATTTTAGCAACCTGTGCACCGGCCGTACTCATTCATTATGTAAGTGCTACTGGAGTCAACAAAAGTGCCCTCAATGATAACGGATTAGGCAGGTAGGTGGAGGACAACACAAAACTGTCGGATTGCTTGACCCTACGCCACGCAGCCTTGTCGTGTAGTCTAAACGAGGATGTTTTTGATACTGGATTGCAAAGATCCATGACCCCATACGCCGCGCTATATCAATCTTAATCTGTACCATTGCACGGATTGCTGATGCTATGGAATATTAAGCCACAAATCCGCCTGGCTGCTGTCTCGTTCGTCACTTTTTCGTGGCTGTCCCAATACTTGTAACGATTGACTGAATTTTCGAGACTCGCACACAATCCTGAATAAAGAACAAGATATCTAAAAATAGTGTGAATAGCTCACCTCGTGACCTCTTACCACTCCTTTCTCCATTCTTCTATATTTAGGGGCTATGGGTAGCAATTGGAGTACGATTCAGTTCCCAAAGAACATCCAATTCAATTGACAATATTATAATACTACCAAACAGTGTTACCCAGAAAATCATGTCCCACAGCACCAACAACGAGATCATGGATGCCCCAAGAGCCGCTCCGGTCATTCAAGTCGTCCCCGAAGAAGTTGATATCCCTGTGGTTTCACCAGTCAAGCCACTGAGTTACGAAGAAGCCGGCGCCGAAATCCGCAAAGGTGCGGTCTCGTTTTCTTTCAAAGTTGCCAACGACCGCCTGGGTCGTGTGGATGTGGCCAGTCTTGGGACTAAATTCCCATGCGAGGATTGCTGGGATGTTGCCGTTGTGAGAGGGGCAGACGGCCAAGATACACTATATACTGGGATTTATGATGGACACAAGTAAGTTTACTCCGTCACAACCCCGACACATTTGGAAGTGGAATCTTGTCTAACTGATTCTATTGATAGCGGGGCGGAAACCTCTCATGTCCTTGGTAAAAGCCTTATCCCTTACGTTGCCAACGCACTGGCTGGTCTTCCTACCAGCAATGACGCCCCTAGCGCCGAAGATGCTATCAAAAAGGCTTTCGTCAACCTTGATAATCGAATCTTGAGCATTGCTGAAACTGCGCTTGCCGCAGGCCACCCAGCTGGCACAGCAGCGGTCCGTGTCGCTACGGGTCCTGCATTTGCTGGCTCATGCGCACTGCTTCTTGCATATGAACAAAGCTCTGCGACTTTGCGTATCGCCGTCACAGGCGATTCTAGAGCTGTAAGGGCTCAGTGGTCTCCAGAGCTAGGTAAGCCCCTGGTAGACGTACTAAGCAAAGACCAGAACACAAACAATGAGCAAGAGATTGCCCGCATTGCCGCCGCACATCCAGGAGAAGAGCAGGACATATTGGATATGGAGAGCGGGTGCCTTCTAGGCATGTTCCCCACAAGAACATTTGGAAATCATCGATGGAAGTGGCCCACTGAGTTGGTCATGCAAGCTCGGGGCAACTGCCATGGCCCAGCGCCACATGCCAACTCCAAGACGCCGCCTTACATGACGGCCTCTCCCGAGGTAACGACGCGCGTAGTTGGTGCGCGCGACTTTGTGATTATGGGCTCTGATGGACTCTGGGAGGCGATTAGCAACGAGGATGCCGTCGAATGCGTCTCTCGCTGGCTCGCGGCTCGGCGCGAGGGCAGACCGGAACCCGTGGCTGAGTCACACGAGTCTCGGTACGATGTCAACGAGGACGGCTCGCTCAGCCGCACGGCGCGAGCGGCCGACTTTGCCATTGAAGATTTGGATAATGCGGCGGTGTGTTTGATCAAGAATGTTCTTGGTGGCAGACACAGGTACATGGTGGCAGGAGCCTTGACGGCCACCTCGCCGATGAGCCGCCATGTACGAGATGACATTACCGTACAGGTGATATTCTTCGAGACTCCTTAAGTAATACGTGAAGAAAAAAAAGGATGTCTATTTAGAAACAGCCAAGAATGGGAGAGCAATATGTACCAGAGTACATCAGTCATAGCCCAGTATAATAATCACCGGACGAGGACGGGACGGCTTTTCAAGACTTGCTTCACAGTGAGTTCAATGCTCGGCCTTGTTGTCGAGCCCATAGCATGAATAGAGAGAACCTTCGCTTGTCATCTGACAGTTGGTAGCAATTGGCCAATTCATTAACGGCCAGTGAATCAAAAGCCAATCAATTAAAGCCAGTGAATCAAAAGTGAGTGAACTAAAAGCCAGTGAATCAAAAACCGATTCAATCAACAGCTATTTATCTGGTAGCTGGTTGACTAGCTAGTATATACCAACGCCTGGCCATTCATTTCCTTCAAGGCCTCTTACTTGCACGGCCTACGCCTTCTTGTCTCGCCTCTCAAGCGCTGCAAACGCCCGCGTCGTCACCCTCGCACTGGACAGCAGCAATGCCGACGGGATGACTATCCAGAACGCGTTGAGAAACACATAGTACCCGATGAAATAGTAAGGCTCCGGCCGCGAAAACTCGTGGCCGTAAACGACAAACTCATACGTGCAGGTCGCGTAGTACAAGACGTCGCCGTAGAGCTGGCCGAGCGAGACGATGGACTGGAGCGGGTGCCGCCAGGCGCTGCCGCGGACGACGCCGTACGCGCACAGAAACGACAGCGGGCCCCAAAAGACGGCCGTGATGCCCTCCATGCAGGCGACGAAGCTGTCGCGGGTGAGGTAGCGCGAGTCGGAGAGGGCGTACTCCTTCCAGAGCTGGGAGAGGACGTGGGACGATGCGCCCATGTGGTGTTGATGGCGGGCATAATGGCCTTGTATACGGGTGTTAACTGGGAAGTGTCCCCCCCCTTTCTTCTCGAGGAAAAAAAAAGTGAAAACACAAAGGGAATAGGATGAAGAATGCAAACTCATCGTCTAAACCGAGGTGAATGGCGCCGCAGAGCACAAACCAGAACGCCGTGGCCAGAAACCGGCTCCGAGCCGAACATGGTTAGGAAGACTGCAGCTCAATGCCACAGTGGAGTTTGTCCCTTTTTCGATACGCGTAGTTATATCCATACGATCCAGGCAGTAATCTTATTAAAATACTTTTAATCTGTTAACGTTATGATGGTGCCCAGTCTCCACACCAGTCATCGGGGAATTCTCTTGTCGGGTCCGAGGACAGCAAACAGACAATGTCCCTTGTACATGATAACTACCATGCAAACAACGGGCTCTAGCTTTCGTAAGGAAAAAAAAAAAAAAAAAATCTACTCTAGCGAGTCTAGAAAGCGCAGCAAATCTTTTCTCGTCACCAAGCCCACGAATCGCGACGAATCCTCGGCAACCACGGCGACATAGGCCACGCCCAGCTTGCCAAACATTTCCACGGCGTGCTCTACGGGGGCCTTTGCCGATACGCACACCGGGCTCGTGTCGACTAGGCCTGAAAAGTCGTCTGCCACGAGGTTGACGACGCCGCCTTGTTCTGCCATGGCGTCCTTGTCCATGGCCGCCACAATCGTGTGCAAATCATCACCCGACACGTAGCCGCAGCAGATGCCGCTCTCATTCACCAAGATGAACTCGGGTTCCCAGATGTCATTCTCCCTGACCTCGTCCAGCTTGCTGCGGAGATGCGCCACCTCGACTTGTCGCTCCGCCGTGACTCGCAGCGTCAGCCCGTTGGCCCTGTGCAAAGGAGACAGCAGCGCTTCGGCACGGAGAGGCGCTCCTGTGCGATTGTGCTCTCTCAGCTTTTCCACAGCCTGTTCCGAATCCAAAAACGGATGACCGACTAGGTTTTGCGCGACATCGTACACGCCGTCTGCGCTGATGTAGTCGGCGACCCATTTCGCCGTCAGAATCGCCACCATGAAGGGCGGGATGTACTTGACCTCGCCCGTCAGCTCAAACATGATGACGGCCAGGCTCACCGTCATGCGGCACACGCCGGCCAGAAATGCTGCGGATCCGACCATGGCAAAGATGCCGGGGGAGATGCCCGGCACGAGCTGGCCGACCATGCGCCCAAAGAGCGCCCCGGCGTCGAGCGCGGGGATGATGACGCCCGAGGGCACCTTGCAGCCAAACGTCATAATTGTGAGCGCCAGCTTGACGAGCGTCCCCGAGACAAGCCACGCATAGTAGGATCCTTTGCCGTGCGCACCGGCGGCCTCGGCGGCACAGATCCAGTTCTCGTCCATGTCGTTGCAGTCGACGAGCAGCTGCTCCATGACCTTGTCGCCCGTCTCCCGAATCAGCGGGTTCGGGTACTGCAGCAGCGCCGTGGCGAGCACGACGACGCAGACTTCTAGCACGGGGCTCTTTTTGATGAGCGGAATCTGTCGAAACGTCCTCGACCACAGACAATTCGCGTAGCAAAAGACGCCGCCAAAGACACCCCCGCAGACACCCAATAGGATAAACACGGCGTAGTGCTCGACGTCGTAGTCGACGCCGTAGTTTGTCTCAAAGAGCACCAGCTTGCCCGTGCCCGTCGGGTTCAGCTGCTTCAGCACCGCCGCCGCCACCAGCGAGCACAAAAACGCCCGCCAGAGCACCCGCCGGGGAAAGTAGGTGCTCATCTCCTCGTAGCTGAAGAGGACGCCGCCGATGGGCGCGCCAAAGGCGACGGAGAGACCCGCGGAGCAGGCGATGCTGAGCATCTCGCGCATGCGCATCGCGTTGTCGGCATACTGCGGCAGGCGGGCGGCGACCAGATGCCCGATGCAGGTGGCAATGTGCACAAAGGGGCCTTCCTTGCCGAGGCACATGGCCGTGGCGACGGCAAAGACGGCGCCGACCGACTTGACGACCATGACTTTGAAGCTGAGCAGTTGCGGAATGTCAAAGCCTGAGAGCACCGACTTGATTTCGGGGATGCCGCTGCCCGTCGCCATGTACATTGTCTTGACCACAACTGTCCGCTGCTGCTGTCCATGTAGCGGCGAGAGACGGTCCAGGTCTGGCTGGGCCACCACCAGATCGTGCCTCGTAGTCATGGACAGCGCCGACGCAAACGCGCCAAACGCAAGCGCCAACACGACATAGATCAAGTATGCGCGCGAAAAGTCCACCGCCCAGGGTTTCCACTGCTGGCACAGGCCCCCGTCCAGGGCGCAGCATGCGCGTCTGTTTTGCCAGAACCCCGCGGCGCAGCGGCCGCTCTTCCAGTCCGAGACGGTCTCGACGCTGACGTCGACGGCGAACGCGACGAGCGCTGTGGAGACGCCAACGACGCACGCGGCGAGCCAGCTCTGCGCCGGCCGCCACCATCGGAGCGGCGCCGACGCCGCCTCGGCGTGGGTGCTCTGGACGAGTGCGCGGAGCCAGTCTGCGGTGCCGTAGCCGCTGTACGGGGCGGGCACAGGTTGCGCGGGTAAAGGATGGGTTCGTCTGCGAGGCTGATATTCTACGGCCTAAGTCGGAGAGGAGAATGTTAGATCGTTGCTGGTTCTACCTTGTTGCTGTGCTGGTTGTAGTGGCAAGGTTCGGAGGTCATACCAAAAGCGGTGCCGTCTCTGACAGCTCTTCCCTTGCCGAAGCCATGACAGCAGAATGAAAAAGAAAGGTTGAGAAATGCGAAAAATCATAGGTCAAACATTGAGGTGATTTTAGGGATATGTGTAATGCATATACATTTGCTGGCTCTGCGAGGTTTGACACCGCGGAGAAGTGCAGTCCTGGAGACACGTCAGGTGCGAGGCTTTGTGTCCTTGTGATGTGTTTGGGCAAGACAACCTCGCCCACGCAGAAACGCCGAGAGGCGGGCGCTGCGCTGCAGGCTTTTTTTTTTTTTTTTTTTCTTTCAGGGTATCTGGAGAGTTGTTGCGTCATGCACGCGGTATTTTGGAAGACATAAAAGGCTCAAAAGGGAGCAAGCTTGCATTTTTTTGACTCCCATCTCCAAAGTTGCACTTACATGGGAAGCCCTCCACCAACCATCCATCCTCTCTCATAGTCGCCCATGACGACGCCTAATGCGAGTAAAGGGTATATTTAGAGGAAAACTAGGTTAATACGTGCAGGTTTTCAATTGCGCATGTTGTACTGGATTTTCTTTTATATCGTTGTGTGCAACTCAAACCTCAGGTTATCCCATGGGCACTGCACCTTTTCCGCCTTGTCCTTTCCAGCGTGTCTAGATCTATATAGCTACCCATGAGTTAATTCATCGGTTCTCCTCGCTTCTTGCTCCGTTTTTTCTTTGTCTTGTTATTTCCCTTTGCCTCCTCGTCTTATACAACTGGCATCAAATTGATTTCCCATTTCGGTCCCCCGTTTCTCAAGCCAAGATTTGTCACCCCGCCCAAGCTCCACCACCAACCAGCCCTTTGGTGCGGCGGGCTGCCGTCCCGAAACCTTGCAGCGGCCGAAAAAGAAAGGCTATTTGGAAGCAATGTCGTCATGAGGCAAATCATTAATTCCTCATCCATCAACCTTTTGAATTCCATTCCCTCCATTTTGATCAATATATTAATCCAACAAATTGCCTCTTCACTTTTCAACTGCTATTCCTCTTTCCTCACGCACACGTACATTATTCCAGACCCCGCCATTCTGCATCACGCCATTGCTGGGTCCATTTGTCAGGAACCAGTTTCCCCCACCACCAAACCTCACTCTTTCTGCTACAGAACTTTTTTTTTTTTTCCCTCTTCTTTTCTTTTCCTCCAGCATGCCGTTTACGTCCTTCATCAGCCGCTTCTTCACCCGCTCCTTTGCCCTGTCGTCGCCCAAAATGTCCATTGCCCCCGAAGGCACCAACGGCGCCGCCTCCGCCGCCACCACCCTCCCCGACGGCGCGCAGCTCTGCACCGTCGCGGCCGGCTGCTTCTGGGGCACCGAGCACCTCTACCGCCGCCACTTTGCCGGCAAGGGCCTCCTCGACGCCAAAGTCGGCTACATTGGCGGCGACCTGAACGATCCGAGTTACCGCGCCGTCTGCGGCGGCAAAACCGGGCGTACGCTTTTTCCCCTCCCCCCCCCCCGCGCGGCTCTCTTCTCCTTCCACACCCGGGCTGACATTAAAAATCGCAGACGCCGAAGCCGCGCAGCTCACCTTTGACCCCAAACAAGTCTCCTACCGCCAACTCCTCGAGTTCTTCTACCGCTTCCACGACCCCACGACGCTCAACGCCCAAGGGCCCGATACCGGCCCGCAGTACCGCTCCGCCATCTACTACCACGACGCCGAGCAGGAGCGCGTCGCGCGCGATGTCACGGCCCAGGCCAACGCCCAGTGGTGGAAGGGCGGCATCGTCACCGAGATTGCGCCCGCCGGCAAGTGGTGGACGGCCGAGGAGTACCACCAGCTGTACCTCGACAACAACCCGGCGGGCTACGAGTGCCCCAGCCATTACCTGCGCCCGTTTAAGCCGCTCGAGTGACTGCCAGCGGCGGCCCACGGCGGCGGCGGCGTCAGTAATAAGCTGTAAAAAATTGGCGGGAGAGAGATGTAGGTCGTTGAGGGGCGCTGAGCAGAAATGCCGTATCGTCATCTGAAATTTTACGATCAAGATTTGTTCATGAAAATATATATCCTGTACTTAATGACACCATGACCAATGCATCTCCAATTCATCGAATACTTCTCATTGTATCATCCGCCAGCTTGACTTTGGGAAAATCATCATGTCCGCCATACTCGTGTCTCTCTCGCGCAGACAATCAACCGTTTACAACCTCACACAATCTAACGTCATTCAAAAAGTCGGTTCTTTTTTATTTAACTGGTATAATCTAGTTTTACAACAAGGAAGTATCAAAATGCCCGGTTTAACACAAGAGTCGCAGCATCTGCAAAGAATGAGTGGAAAAGTCGTCGTTTCTTGCGTCCATTCGCCGCCTCTCAGTTCCCCGCTCATTGCCACTCTGACCAATCCCTCTTCTCTGCCTCCCTTTTCTTACTTGCGACGCTGGTTCATCGACAAGATCTGCACCATGCGGATGAAGATATTCAAGAAATCCAGCTCCAGCGAAATACTCTCATTCACGGGATCGCGCTTCATGTAGCCGGCCTGGGCCAGACGCGCGTGGTGCAGTACCTTTTGCACGTCGTAGAGGGTGAAGCCTCCAAAGACGGCGAGGCCACCGTACAGCCAAATGTTCTCGGTAAAGGCGAGCGTGCGGACGGCCGTGACGGGAAGCAGGAGCGGGGCAAAGCCCGAGGCAGCGACAATGGCGGCGCCGGCGAGTAGTGGACCGCCGATGTAGAGGTACTTCTCCTGCTTGGCGGTGGCGCCGACGACGGCAAGCGAGCCCATCATAGCGACGGTGTATAGGCCGGCGCGGGCGAGCAGGGCGCCGGGGATAAAAGCGAGCATCGGGGCGACGAGGGCGGCCTGGGTGGCGTTGAAGGCAGTCCAGAGGGCGTACTTGGGGACGTAGCTGTAGGTATGGGGTTAGCATTTGCATTCGCTCAAGAAGATTGGAGGGTATTTGCTGTCAAGACTCACTTGTCGGGGCTAATGGAACGCGTGCCAATCATGGTGGCAAAGCTCAGCGCGAGGCCGCCCAGGCCAACTACCCACGGGTTCGTCGTCATGATGCGGTATACGAAGCCCGTCTGCACCATCTGTCGGGCCGTCAGTGCAATAATGCCGACACCCAGACCCGTATGCAAAAAGGTGTTGTTGAGGTACTCGCGCTCGTAGACGGGCATGCCGCCGTCCTCGCGCGTCTCCCGGTTAAACACCACGTTGATTGCCATGAGCGTGCCGCCAAAGATGGCGCCGCCGATCAGCACCTTGCGGTAGCCGCTGCCGCTCATCGTCGTCGAGGCCGCTTGCTGGTACTGTCCGCGATTTTGGCTGTAGAATCGAATTCCGGGTTGTCGAGAGGCGCTGCGCGTCATTGTCCGAGTCGCGAGGCGGGACACGATGGCCTGCTGCTGCTTCTTGGCAGCCGCTTGGTGGAAGCCGCGGGCGGGGAAACCGGCAGCAGAGGAGCGCAGGATCGAGGTGCTGCTCTTGGTAATCTCGGGCAGACGCTGCGCGAGACGCGCAGGTCCTTGCCGAATACTAAATGTAAACGACATGATTGTGTATTGTGTTTGTGTGATGAGTTTGGTGTATTTTACGATGTGATGCAAGGTTGCAAGGATGACGATGTGGGTGGATGGAATTAAATATGATTTGCCTGAGGCCAAGCTTCCGTCTGCCAATTGCTTGCTTGCTAATGACGACCAGCGCGCAAGGCCAACGGGTGTGTGGCACAGCTTAAGTCCGTGTCACGTGTAGTGGAACGGGGTCGAATCTTCGTGCCAGTGCTCGCCACGCTGCTTGGCTGCGTACAGCGCTCGATTAGCGGGCAGTCAAACCTGCCCGTAGGTTGTACAGCGGGCTAGTTACCCACTGAAACTGGGGTCAGCTGCTGTCCGCTTGAGCCCCAAGGCAGCCTGCCCGTTATGTCCGCTCCGCAGCTCCACATTCCCGTACATTAGTTACAATTAGAATGCCACCAGAACCTCGAGCAGATGATACAATTAAAAGCAGGTTATCCAATAAGTACATCATCCGAATCGGGTTCGTAAAATCGTAATTATTGTATCCAATCGGTTCCCCTCCTCTACAAAAAAGTACAGCTGTTTGGGTATCATCTCCAATTCCTCCTCCAGAACCATTTGTGTGCTGCGGTTGTCACCTTGCCTATCTCAGTCCAACAGGCCCCTTTTCCAGGACAAACCTCACAGGTTGTCTACGTCGTCTTGTCATCCCTCCTAGCCCCGAGCGCCGTGCAAAGCTCGACGTGCTGGTGAGCTTATTAACACTCATCACCTTAGGCCCGAAGCTCGGCGGACTGAAGCCCGTGGCGTCCTCTTCGTCCGAGGACCACCCACTCTGCAGTTGAGCTGCTGAGCTCCAATGCATGGGACCACCGCTTCGGAGCCAATCCTCCAGGTTCCGACATTGGCTCACGTCAAGCCAGCTCAGCCAAGTACATTCCCTAACTAAGACTTCCACTCCTTTTCCAGTTACTCGTACACACCCCCGCACACTCAAGCCTTCCAGTTCTGGTAGGTGCAGTGCAATGGTCTGCAAGCTGGCGTCACTGACTGCGCTGCCGCAGAATGCTAGGCGCAACTCTCGCAGTTTGGGTAGTCCCAGAGCCACCACTTCAGTGGCTGTATCCGACAACGCGCAGCAGAATGAGAGATCAAGGTGAGTCAGGCTCTTGGCGGCATTGACCAGCGCAACAACTGCATGATCGGATAAATATGTACAATCGGCCAGGCAGAGATGCGTCAATTTTTCAAACTTGTACTGCGCCCAGGATTGAAATCCTGCGTCTGTAATGGATGTACATCGTGTGAGTGAAAGTGAACGTATCCGGTCCGAGGCGTGTGCAGCCAGGTGTGCCATCGATCGGTCAGTGATATGTTTACAGTAAGACAGGTTCAATGTGTCGAGCTTGGGGCACCCAATCACGGTACCTGGCGGAGGAGGGTTCTCGTTGACCGTTTCGGCATGATGGCGTGGCCTCGGCTTCTTGCTCGAATGTGTCACCGCCCTTTTTTGCATTGTGGGTGAATGCTCCGGAACCACCCAGCCAACCACACGCCCCAGGAGGTTATCACCAACTTTGCGACAGTTGCTCCAGTCCACTTCTTGCAGCTCCTTGGCGTTTTCGCTCATGTCCAAAATCTGGCTGGCTGATACATCCCATACTGATCGCATCTTCCAGGAGCGCACATTTTTTCCGCAATTTTTCCACAGAGCCGAAAAGCCGGCATCACTAATGTGGAAGCAGTTGCTGAGGTCAACCGTCCTGGCTCTGGTGCCAATGAAAGGTGCCAAAACTTGCGTGATAACTTGGTCCGTGACGTGCCGGTTGTAGCTGCACAAGTCCACATTTCTGCATACGTCCTGATGCGTCGTAATGATCCGCTGCCACTGGCTGTTTACAATGCGAAGTCTGAGCAGTTGAACAACGTCAAAGTATGCAAATATGCGGACTAGAATGGCGTCAGAGAGCACGGGGCCTGTTGGACCTGGTGTCGGGCGTGAACCTCTTCTTGCACGCTTCACAGGCACATCAGAATCGAGTGAGGTCTGTGAAAAGGCAAATTTGAGGGTAGTTCCGTCTGGCGAAGGGAGACCACTGTTGAACCTGCTAGAGTGATCGGGTGGTGGAACAGGCGGTGCCAAAGAGTGCCTTCTTCTGTTGCGCAAATTTTCCATGTTGACGCTCAAGAAGGGATCTGGGTCCTTAGGCTCCATACGATCGAGATCGTCTTTGCTAGGTGAGGCCACGTTGGATGGGTTTGTCAACGTGAGGTGTGACGGTTGTGGCTTCGAAGGCGTAGATGGCGTAGGAGGGGCGGAGTGGGTTGGGCGAAGCTCATCGTCGGCGTCAGTCATTTCAATATCGTCTCCTTTCCCGCTCAATCTTGTTCGGGCTGTTTGTTCGACCTGCTCCCTTACATGTGCGGGGCATCGACGCCAGAGCTCATCCAGTGTGTTGCCTGGGATCATCAAGCATTCCACTGTAGTAATTGATCGCACAGTGGCAGTTCTTTCTCGCGAGAGACCTAGGCTGGAAACCTCGCCAAAGTATTGACCTGCCCTGAGCCGGGGTCGCTTGGGAATACGCATGCTCTTGTTCGACAAGTTTTTGGCAGAGTGGTGAATAACTTCTGCCTCTCCTTGGACGATGAAGAAGATTTCGCTACCGGAAGTTCCTTGCTCAACAATATCCCTAAACGGCGGATACATTTTTGGTTGGGCACTGAGACCGAGAAAATGGAGGATCTCTGGAGGAAGGTTGGAAAAGAGTGGGAGTTCACGCAGAGTATGGCGAATATTGACGTATCCGCTGCCAATGGCACTCCCGACGGCCGGGTCTTCGATGATACCTGGACTGGGAGACTTACGCTTTTTGGAGTTGACAACGGCACCATCTTTGAGAACGCCACTGTCGCCTCGCGAGACTTCGCCCGGGCCCGCCGTGCGTGCACCGACATCGCCAGTGTGAGATTTTGATAAGAAATTGCCTTCTTGTCGCTTCTTCTTCAACAAGGTCAGGCGCTCCTGTGCTTCTTCACGAATAGCTTGCTCCATCTGCGGGAACTTGGGCATGATGGTTTGCAGATCCTCCTTTTTCAATATGAGAAGCAGGCACTTTGTCCTGGCGACAATGGTAGCTGTTCTGGGAACGTCCATGAGAACGCCAATCTCGCCAAAGAAGGCGCCGGATTTGAGTTCTGCATAAACTGCCTCGCCATCGCGCGAGGTGACGGCGACGACCCCCCGGACGAGCCAGTACATGGCCTTTGCGTCGTCTCCTTCGGTGACGACGTGGTCATTTGCAGCTTGAACCTGAGGTTTCAAGTGGTTGCCAATTTCAACGAGGAAATCTTCGGGCGCGGATTGAAAGAGCGGAAATGAGCGCAGGCGATCAACCAAGTCGAGGGGCATGTCGCGAATGGTGGATGCCGTGAGGGGCGAGGGCCGGATGGGCCGTGCTGGGTTTGTCTCGACATTGAAGGAACGGATGAGGGAGGAGGGATCGCCTGGCGCAGTTTGAGGCTGATGGTGAGCCAAGGCTCGAAATGGCGAGGACGAACCGGACGAGCGATTTCGTCGCATTATGGCTAGTGGGATGAGATGCGACAAAGGGCTGGCGACCGGGTTCCTGCGCTAGAGCTTGGGGGCTCGGGTGCGCACAGTGGCGCCTGCGGGCCGCTTGCTTGGAACAAAGACTCGTATGCAATCAAGGCGTTGACAGATGCTTGTGGCACCGTGGTTGCGTGGGTAGCTGCAGCGTCTATTTTGGGGAGCTCGGACAACTAGGAGTCTAGTTGTGGCGGGTCGTGCATGCTCCGTCGAGTGCTCGTTCCGCCGAGTGTGATGTAGAATCGAGGGTCCGGGTCGAGGTCGAGGTCGAGGGGTGCAATCGGCGGCCGAGCTCGAGACAAGAGCACCTATGCGCACCGATTTAGGACGGGATAGCGGAAGTGAATCGCGTGGGCCAGCTAGCGGGTACGCGACCGGGGATCAGAGGTATCAAATCGAGGAGGATGGATTGATGGAGCTCAATGCCCTGCGCGATGGCACGGCAGAAAGAAAAGGTCGGATTAATGGCGAAAGTCGTCGGGCGCAGTAATGCGGGTGTGTCGCGTGCGATTTAAGTCAAGGCTGTCTGTCGTCTGCTGGCAAGCCAGGATTAGCTTGAGGCACGCGAGGGCAGGCAAAGGACGCTTGCTCGACGGTAGCACTGACCGGTGGTGTGTGTGGCTTACCTGGCGAGAGGCACTGCAAAAGCCGATGGTGGGTGACAAGGCTGCGTTTGTCGACGAAGAGTGCAGGCGTTGCCGCACAAGTAGGATACTAGGCAGCGAGCGCAATGAAGAAATTGGAGAGGGCTGGAATTCGGAGAGGACTGAATGTGCAAGGAGCTCGAAAGGGAAACAGTAGGTATCGGCGTGTGCGGATGGATGAGGGGTGTTTGCGTCAGCGCCAGAGTAGGTGAAGAGCAGAGTGGACAGGCAGGCTTGGATTCGGGATCGTCAGCCAGTCCGGGGCTGATTTGACATTGAAAAGTTGGGGTGGTGCGTGAGATGTGTGCAGGTTGCAGGCGAACTCGGCAAGCAAGGTAATAATGCTGCTTGACTGGTGAGAGCGAGGCCGGATAGTGCACCGTGGGGCGGAGGAGCAGGAGGCGTGGCGGCGGCAGGGCGTTGGGGTCGTTGGCGTTTGAGCGACGAGCCTTGTAACTAATGAAGAGAAGAGTGTTGGTGATGGCAGTGGGTGATGATTTGTAACACGAAGCTGTATATATAAAGAAAGCGGTTGTCCGGATCGAAATGGCGTAACAAGTCTAACGCAGGCGGGGGTGGAAATGCGAGAGAGAGAGCAGCACCTGTTCGTTTTGCCTCTCAGCACAGGCAGAGAAGTTAGCTTGTGAGGGGCGGCCGGCGGGTGCCTCTAATTATTTTGGGGAACAGGGTGGAGGAGCTACTGGTGTTTTATTACTGGTACGGAGCTGGCCAAATTCTATGTTCAAGCGCGTATTAAATCTTGCAAAAAAAAAATAATAATAAAAAAGGAAGAAAAAATTTATCGACGATGACTCTGGCAGCATTCAGCGTGATGAGTGAGGCACATCGAGGCACATTGAGGCCGCTCGAAAGTGGCTGTATGTCGGCGTAGCAAACAATTGCACCAGGCTTGCTGAGGCTTTGAGTACTGAAAAAGGTACCTGCAGCCTAAATACAGCAGTCTACTGGCCGGTTTTGCGACCTCTGTTGCAGGCAAGACGGGCCTTTTGTTTTTATTCCTGTTATTATATCTATTCATCTTAATTTTCTTATCTCACTTTGTCCAGCAAATAGACGTTTCGATCCGGAGAGATGCCTTTCTTCCAAGGCTGCCAGCCACAACGCACCAGTACAGCAAAGCCAAAGCCATGTCTGCATCTGCCGCATCTCCAAACTCCCCTCAACCAAGTCCCTCCCTCCCTTGCTCCCTCTCCCCGCCTCCACCGTTCTCTATACCCACCCGCTTGCTTTCTCTCTCTCCAACCCCGTCCGCCGAGAACAATTCCGGGAGAAACTCGAAACGCACTGCTCCCATCGTCATCATTAGCGCCGAGACCCTTACTCGCGCGCACACATCGTCTACGGCATGGCACAGGCGGACTTTGCATAATACCCGATTTGCACAGCCTTGCACGCCTAGGATCCACGCTGACGAGAGATGCAGAGCCAAACGCAAATGTCTTGCCATTATTACGACCAAGATTCAAAGACAGTAAATACAGCAATCTCTTCAAGATTTTTCACAACAATTTTCTCAACGTCCTCTTCAAAACATATCTCACACTGCGTAGCACCCTCAAGCGACTATCTGGACAGGCCTGCATGACACACCCCCGACTCGGTAGCCTTGCATCACAACACATGCGTCGGCGGTGCCCTCCCTACATCCTACATCCCTACAAGTCGCTCTCTCGTACGAGTCTGCGACGAAACACAAGATCAAGCAACAGCCATGCCCCAAGCACCCCCGACTTTGCCTCACAGCTCTGCATCAACGTCCCGGGCCGCGTATCACGGTGCGTCGCCCTGTTCCTGTACAACAGCAATCGCATCTGCCATCACCAGAAGAAGCTTTTGCTAGTTTGATATCGAGTTCCTTGGTGGGCAAGGAACGAGAAGAAAAAAGCAAAGCCCCCCCTGATTCCAGCTAGCCCTCCCGTTAGCAAATAAAGCACAGGGCGCTCCCTGTCCTCGACGCCCTTGGCTGCACCCCTGCTGGAGAAGCCTGGTGGAACACGCCTGGAAGACCCGTCCCGCCTTGCCGGGCTTAGTAGGGCCCTTGCCGCATTCTTTTTTTCGCGCTGGGGTCCTTGACCCAATCGATTTACGCCAGTCCAGCCTTGAGTGGGATTTGTTGGTCAAGATTAATAAATTAAAGCAAAAGATGACACGGGAAATCGGCCCATATACTGGTACTGATGATTTAGTGAATCCCGCCGACGTCTCTCGTCCTTGCTCGGCTGTGCTATTCTGTTATTCTGGTTCCCGACACCAAAATCCCCTCAACCCGACGGCTCCAGTGAGCGGGTTCGGCATCTCGAGCGCCCTCCTCAACGTGGCCGATTCATAGGAAGGGCGACGCCGTTAAACACAGCCCAAAGGCTTCCAAAACGAAACGCAAGCGAGTTCGCCACGAGCCCAGGGGGCCAACGATGCTGGTGTTCATTAAACTGTTATGCATATCATGGGCCTATCGGCTACCAATCAGAAGAGACCAGGCTTGACTTTCCGGTAACTTTCCCACACTGTTCATGACTGGTGCACCTATAATGTACGTCGCATATACCGGTGCCAGCTTGATTGAAGGTTCTCTGGCGGCAAATCTTATTTGCTCATTGTCGTAAGCAGCTCTGAGGGCTTAATGCAAGTCTCACCTGAGCTTGAAGCAGGCACGTACTAATCACGGCTTCACCGGTGCCGTTGGAGCAGCCGGCCTCGTGTTACCAAAATACACATTTTCACTAGGCGGATGAATTGAGTAACGCTTTGTAGAGCACCCCCAAGACCTTGAAACAATGATGAACCGTTCATTCTAGTGTAATATGAGCTCGCATTCTGGAGCCGAAAACTTTTGCTGGCCCTGTGCCTCAACAGCCGCGTCTGAGTCTGATGTGATTGAAAAGATTCACTCAAAAAGAAATCCACTCCTTTATAAAATTCAAGATGAGTCGAAAGAAGTTTACCAAAAAAACGCCATTGAGATTTTGTCCAGATTGCAAATATGCATCTTGTAAACAACAAAAAGTAAAAGAATGCTGCGTGCGAAACCCCCCCCCCCAAGTCGGCACTTACAAGAACACTACGTCCGCAGAAACGTCCTGTACACTTCCGAATCGGTGCAGTCTTGATACGGGTAGCCCAGCTCGTTTAGATAATCCAGCAGCTCGGGCAGCTCGTCGTCGGGACAGGCAATGCCGGCGAGGATCTTGGCGACGTCGCCGCCGTAGTTTCTGTACTGGAAGAGCGTGATGTTGAACTTGGGGCGGACGGCGAGCAGGAAGCGCTCGAGGGCGGCGGGCCGCTCGGGAAAGGAAAACATAAAGAGCTTCTCGTTGGGGACGCCGGCGCGGCCGCCGCCGAGGTAGCGAATGTGGCTCTTGGCGAGCTCGTCGGCGGAGAGGTCGGTGGCGGTCATGGAGCCGTCCTCGCGGACGCGCTCGAGCAGGCGGCGCAGCTCGTCGGCGCGCTGGGCGGGGGCGGGGGCGGCGAGGGAGATGCCGACGAGGACGTTGGCGACGTCGCTGCCCTCGGCGTAGCGGTAGGAGAACTCGGTGACGGGCCGCGGCATGACGGCCTCGACGAGGCGGGTAAAGGCACCGGGCCGCTCGGGGATGCGGCAGGCGAGCAGCACCTCCTTGCCCTCGCCGAGGGTGGCGCGCTCGGCGACGAAGCGCAGACGGTCAAAGTTCATGTTGGCGCCCGAGGTGACGGCGATGAGGGTGCGGGACGGGTCCGGGGAGGGGTGGCGGGCGGCGTACTTTTTGAGGCCGGCAATGGGCAGCGCGCCGGCGGGCTCGAGCCCGGAGCGCGTGTCGTCGTACATGTCCTTGATGGCGGCGCAAATCTCGTCGGTGGTGACCTCGACGACGTCGTCGACGCACTCACGGGCGAGGCGAAAGGGCTCCTCGCCGACAGACTTGACGGCGGCGCCGTCGGCAAACAGGCCAACTTCTTTAAGCACGACGCGCTCGCCCCTCTTGAGCGACTGGGCCATGGCGTTTGCGTCGTGGGCCTCGACACCGATAATCTTGACGTGGGGCGCCATGCGCTTCACGTAGACGCCGATGCCGGCAATCAGGCCGCCGCCGCCGACGCCGCAAAAGATGGCCTCGACTTTTGCCATGTTGACCTGGGCAAAGAGCTCGTTGCCAATGGTGCCCTGGCCGGCAATCACATACGGGTCGTCAAAGGGCGGGATGTTGATGAGCCCGTCGGCGGCGGCGCGGCGGGCGCACTCGTCCTTGGCAGCGTCAAAGTCGGCGCCGTGCAGGACGACGTGGCCGCCGAGGCGGGCGACGTTGGTGTGCTTGATGCTCGGGGTGCCCTCGGGCATGATGATGGTGGCGGGTATCTTGAGCTTGCGGGCCGAGTAGGCGACGCCCTGCGCGTGGTTGCCGGCGGAGCAGCAGACGACGCCCTTCCAGGACCGCGCGGGGTCGAGGTGGGCCATCTTGTTGTAGGCGCCGCGCAGCTTGAAGCTGAAGACGGGCTGCTCGTCCTCGCGCTTGAGCAGCACGGCGCACTCGAGCCGGTTGCTGAGGTTGACGGCGTGGGTGAGGGGCGTGGCCTTGCAGGCTTCGTAGATGCGCGATGTGGCGGAGAGGATCATACGTAGGTACTGGAGGTGTTGTTGTCAATCATTTTGAAAAAAAAAAAATAATAATAATAATAATAAAATAACATACATCTGGGTAGCCGTCTGGTTGCAAAAACTCATCAGGAACAACCTGTTTGATGCGCGCCTGAGCCGTCTCCGATGGCGGCGAGGGGCAGGCGCTGTACTCGGTGAGGGCCATGGCCGCCGTGGTGGGCGTCTTGGGCCGGTGAGCGACGGCGCGTTGGTGGTGGTGGTGGTGGTGGTCGCCGCCGTTGCCGTTGACGTGCTGCTCTTCGGAGACGACGACGGCCTCGGGCGACGACGACGCCTCCTCGAAGCCATTGAGCGAGGGCATGTCGGTTTTTGTTGTTGTTGTCGGGGGTCGGTCGATTGGCGTCGACTCCGTCCCGAGTTGTGGTGAAGGCGGTGGTGGGTTGTTGTTTTTGCGAGCGGCCAAGTCGGGGAGGTTGAGAGCAGAGAAAAAGTTGAAGAAAAAGGCCAATTACTGGGGCGGAAGAAGCTACGCTACGGAGTTGGCTAGTTACTATTCTTATTTT